>MDKH01027889.1:0-11410 GCA_005239495.1 Nicotiana undulata | reverse complement strand
CAACGATAACTAACAACAATTCAACAAGGCCAAATAGTCATAGACACAATAATGAACATGTAAAAGTTAAAACAATGATCAAATACGTGGGAACGGGAAAGGGGATCATGTTTAACAAACGATTTGGGTGGTGCATAGATACTCGTCACCACACCTATACACCACACCCATGCAATTCACGTAGCAAACAAGTGGGGAGTCCTATTCCCTCAAGCTAAAGTTAGGCCAAACACTTACCTCAATTCCGCAGGCCACTCACAGCTCAATTATTGCTTTTCCTTTTGAATTCACCTCTAAATTGCTCGAATCTAATCAAAATTAACTTAATATCATTAACTAATGCTAAAGGAACTAACTTTAATGAAAAATATAATTTTTTCTAAGTATTCTAAAAAAAAATGAAAACCCGACCCCGGGCCCGCTTGGTCTAAACTCGGGGTTCGGACCAAATTATGTTTACCCATTCACCCACGAAACCAAATATACAATTAATTTCGAAATCCGACCTCAGTTCGAGGTAAATATTTGATTTTTATAAAATCCCCTAATTCTACCCAAACTCTCAATTTTTACCATGAAAATTCTTAGTTTTTGATTTAAAAGTGATGAAAAACAATGGGTAATTGAAGGAGTAAAGTTTAGAATTGATTACCTATGACTTGAGGATGATATTTGGTGAAGAAATTCGTTCCTAGGGCTGTGGGGTTCGAAAATTTGAAGAAGAAGAAGAAGTCTACACGTTTTGTATTTATTTTTCTACCAGATATTCTGTCTCGTTTCTCGTGCCAAACGATCCCTAAACTCGATTTTCTTGTGTCCAATGGATTCCTTGTGAAATTCTAATGAATTTAAGCTTTTGAATCACTCAATTTAACCTTATAATGAAGGAGATAAGTAGGTTTTAAGATTTGCAAATAGTGCAGGTTTTTAATACGCCCACAGGGCAAATTCGTAATTAACCAGAAAAATCTGGGCAACCTTGGTAAAATGGCCATAAAATCCTCATACGATGTCCAAATTCGATGATTTTTTTTTTGCTACGGGTTCATAATTACGATACAGATCTAATACTTTATTCAAAACATAAATCGGAGCTCATTTGTTCAATATGATATCATTTATGCTTGAAGAAACGACGTCGAAGCATAAGAAAGAACGAGCGCAACACAACCCAAACCTAATTGAAACCCACTCGAGCCCTTGGGGCTCTAAATCAAACATGCACGCAAGTCTAAAAGCATAATATGGACTTGCTCCTTCGATCAAATAATGAAAATAACATGTAAAACGACGAATTAAACCTCAAAACTCTTTATTTTCCTCAAGAACACTTATAGTTCATAACTTTTCAACCGGATGTCCGAATCACGTCAAACGAACTCCGTATTTCGCCAAATTTCACAGGCAAGGCCTCAATATCATAACAAATCTGTACCGGTCTTCGAAACCAAAATACGATCCCGATACCAATGACTTCAAACATTAATTCTTTTCATTATTTCATAAATATTTCAGCAAAACAATTTCTTTCAAAAATTGATTTCTAAGGTTTGGGAATTTGGAATTCATTTCTGGGCATACGCCCGGGTCCCATATTTTACTGTGGACCTTCTGGGATTGTCGGAACACAGATTTGAGTCCGTTTACTCAAAATGTTGACTCAAGAACTAAAACCAAATTTTATAATTCTAAAAATTATTGTTTCTTATATTTTAACATAAAAGCTTTCCCGTTTCACGCCCGGACTGCGCACACAAATCGAGGTAGTTAAAATTAATCTTTTTATGGCTAATAAGCCTAGAACGGAGTCTAAATTCATAAAATGACCCCTTGGGTCATCACAGTCTCAAACATTGTAAGGAAACACTGATTAAGATAGCCACTCTAAAGGTCCCAAACAATCACTAAGGATATAGAATCAAGAAAAACAAAGACATACTAAGTGACACAAACAGCGGAGCAAGTCATAGTTAATAATGAAGGTCTTGATACATATTGGAACACATTACAGACGGAATTCATAACAAAGTAGGAAATCAATGCTCATGTCAAACAATAAGTGTAAACATTTAGTTGCCCAAAACACTAGGCTAAATGATCTTAAAAGGTCTAAATTATTCAAGTGAAGCATATTCAAATAATATCTCTCGAAACTTGGAAGTTTAGGTAAAACAAATGCTAAAGAGGTTCATATCATAATACAAGTTCGAAGCTAGCAGAGTTACACACGAAAATAGCCCCAGAACACATTATGCCATGAATTTCAGAAGTATGCAGCTCATATACACATAAGAATGAAATTGTAAAGGCCAAGTAACTTACCAGTTAAGCGGATAACAAGAAATAACAAAAGTCCACTGTATTCTGAATATCAACAAAGAGCAAGAACGCAGAATCTTAGTGCGTCAAAGTTCCCAAGGGCTTAAAATAAACCCCGGGCAGTGCTCGCACCAAGAAAAGTTGAAAAGATCGAATTTCGGTGACCTTGGCTTTCAGCCGGCAAAGAACCAGAGTATAAAACAAGAGAATAAGATAACAAAGAGCAATAACTTCAGTTTTTAGTGGAATTTTTACGATTCAAAGTCTGTCCAAAAAGGGGAATGGGGAGGGGTTTATGTCGTAGTAGAAATTGAAAGAACAAATATGGAAAATAATAAATTAAGCACAAATAAGGAAAGAGAATATCATATACAAATCGAAATCAGAAAGGGAGATAGAGAGATTCAAACCCTAATTGGGTTCAACCTTCTGAAACTCGAACCAAGAGTATAAATCGCTCTTTATTGAGCGTATATAGACGGAAAACTGCCTAAGATCAAAAGATCCAAGTCATTCCAGTCCGATCTTGGAAGTGGTACTTTCCAAACTTAAGCAATGTACTTATGTGATACCATAAACATACGACCAATAACGGGAGAAGGCTGACAAGGTAAGTAAATCATAGGTGGATTCCCTTTCTAGGTCGGAATCGGAGAGAAATAAGGCAACAGATTCTAGGGTTTGTATAAGAGATGAGAAGGTTCGAGAGAGTATAGAGGCAGCTGGCTAACAAATATGGTCTCTAGGGTTAGGGTAAGGGGTTATAATGAGAAATGGGGATAATATTATGAGACATTGATCACTTTTAATCAACGGCTGGGATTTGGGAAGAGTTAAGTCGGGTTTTGGACAGGGTTGGGAATTAGGGGTGTTTGGTTTGGGCTAAGGTTATTGGGCCAAGGATTTTGGGATAGTTGGGGTGAGGTTTGGGTAGTTTTAGGTCCGAAAAAATTGGTTTAAATCTGGGCCAGCTTTTAAAATAAACAAATTAATAAAATAGCTAAATATGTGTTAAAAATATTATTTAAGAAAATAAATACATTAGAATAATAGTTGAAGGTTGTAAACATGTAATAAGTTATTTTAACTCTAAATAAAATAATAAATGCAAAGTGTAGGCTATTATTGCAAAAATATATAATTAGCATAAAAATGCAAATGTAATTATAGAAAATGAAGTACAATTATTACAAAACATACATGCGGGTGTAAATAATTCATTCCAAAATAATTTAAAGGATAATTATTAGATATTTATATAATAAAAATGTAAAAAGAAATTAATTTTGAGCTTTAAAAATTATGGAAAATTATAGAAACTGCTTGTATAGGTTTGTAACTAAATAATGATGCAAATATGCTATTTTAAAAGTATATATATGTATTTAAAAATATAAGAGAAAAATTGGATATCAACAACCCATATGGCTTTTTACTGTTTTTTTTTTACAGATGTTAGAAATGCTTTTGCTTTAGGTCCACTCCTTTAGAAGATAAAGAAAGTATTAACTTAAGTATTTATTTTGTAGTGAAATGTTTTAGATTTGGTCGAGAAAGTTCATACACTAGGTTATATATATATTTGCACATCGACGCAACGTTGCTATATTGATCTTTTTTAAGTCTAGCGTATGTTACACTGTTAATTTGAAGCTTTGGATCCTTATACCTAATTTCTCTTATTTAGTTCGTTTATTTTTTCAAGGGTCTATCAGAAACAACCTCTTATGAGATTACATTAGATATGTTGTTGTTGTATGAATATTCAAGAATGCATTTTTTACTTATTTATGTTTTCTTTTTCTCCATGCACCCGTGAATAATACTCCATTAGATCAAATATTGGTGAGTGGTGTGACTATAAAAATTTTATTTCTTATGGATGTGAATGCCTTTAGATTCCTCTCTTCTATTAGATAACACTAACACATTCGTTGTAGCTATATATTGACTACATATTTTTGATATTTTTTATGTTGCTACATTTACTCTTACAAAGGTTCTATGTATTGTCTAGTTATGATCTTTTGCCAAGGGGTAGTGAACATAAAATTTTCTCTGTTACAAGTTGTAGAGATGGAGTGTACCATTGTACCAAGATTCAAAAGTTTCTAAACTTTCTTCTTTGGTAAAGTTGCTTCATATTAAAAGCATTGGTAATTGGAGTAATGCCTCATTTACAATGTTGTTGAAGCTCTTGAAGAAAGATTTGTTGCCGGATGGATCAAACTTTCCAGATTCATCTTACGAAGCAAAGAAGATAATTCGGCACCTAGGGCTTTCTTACAAGACGATTGATGCATGTAAGAATGATTGTATGTTATACTGGAAGGATGATAAGTCTCTCGAGTATTGAAAAGTTTGTGGTGCGTCTAGATGGAAGAAGGACAAACATAGTGAGGAAACCTAATTTTAAAGTGGAAAAATGATACCATACAAGATTTTACGTTATTTTCCTCTAAAGCCAAGACTTAAAAGATTATTTATGTCCACGGAAATTTCTTCTCTGATGAGATGACATCATGACAAAAGAGTTGATGATGTAATAATGAGGCACTCCGTTGATTTAATAGCGTGAAAAATATTTGATGAACTTCATCAATCTTTTGCATCTGAGCCTCGTAATGTTCGACTTGGACTTTCTAGCGATGGTTTTCAACCATTTGGAAATTCCAAAACTCCATATAAAATTTGGCATGTGGTACTTATTCCTTATAATTTACCACCCTGGCTATGCTTGAAGAAAGAAAAATTTATTTTGTCGATGATTATTTTTGGTCCTGAGAGTCCTGGAGATGATATTGATGTTTATCTCCAGCCTTTGAAGAGGAATTAAAGGAATTGTGGGAATCTGGAGTGGAGACCTTTGATGCGTCAACTAAAAAAAACTTTATGTTACATGCATATTTATTATGGACCATTAATAATTTTCCAGCATATGCAAATTTGTCTGGATGGAGCACAAAGGGAAAACTAGCATGCCCATGTTGCAATAAAGAAACTCACTCAATTAGGTTACAAAATTAAAAAAAATAGTGCTATATGGGCCATAGACTCTTTCTTCCTCTTAATCACAAATGGAGGAATGATAAAGTGTCATTTGATGGCACTAAAGAGCGAGGATTATGTCACAACCCAAATTTCCAACCCTCGGAATCGTGATGGCGCCTAAAACCACACTTGCTAGGCAAGCCAATGTTAGAGAGATTCAACATCTTAAACAATTAAATTATAATAATAAGTCAAAAGTTATCAAATAAACGAATACCAAATAGTGTGAGAAATAATAAAATGAAACTCGAAGTTAATTATAATATCTAGCTACCCAGGGTTTGGAGTCACAATTCACGAACTACTAAAGAATAATACAAGTAATTGGCTCGAGAAATAATGTATAATTGTTTTGAATCAAATAAAACAGTAATCTAGATAATATAGAGAAGACTCCAGGAATCTGCGGACGCCAGCAGATCTACCTCGTGTCTCAGTGCGAGTAGTACTAGCTCTAGGTCAATCTCAGCTCGTACCTAAACTGTATCTGCACAAGAAGTGCGGAGTGCAGTATCAGTACAACTGACCCCATGTACAGGTAAGTGTCGAGCCTAACCTCGGCGAAGTAGTGACGAGGCTAGGACAGGACACCACATAAAACCTGGACATATATAATCATGCTAGTAGTGATAACATCAATTAAGGAATTAAAAACATCAAATAATAGGAAGGGAGCATGCGATGGAGAATTTGTTTAACATAAGGAAAGAGGAAAACAATAAGACAGAATTAAACAGTGATCATAAGGTTAGACACAATACTTACCTCAATTCAGCAGGCCACTCACTGCTCAATTGCATCTTTTCCTTTCGAATTCACCTCCAACACACTTGTATCTAATCATAATTAGTTCAATATCATTAATTAATGCTAAAGGAACTAACTTTACTGAAAAATTATGGTTTTCCTAAGTTTTCTCAAAAAAAAGTTAAAACCAACCCCGGGCCTGCTTGGTCCAAACTCGGGGTTCGGACCAAATACCATTTACCCACTCACCCCCGAGCCCGAGTATGCAATTAGTTTCAAAATCCGGCCCCAATTCGAGGTCAAAATTCCCTAATTTTAACCAAACCCCCAATTTCTACCATGAAAATTCTTGATTTTTGATTGAAAAGTGAGGAAAAACATTGGGTAATCGAAAGAGAAGAGTTTAGAATCGTTTACCAACACTTTGGGGATGAACTTGTAGGTTGAAAATCGCCTCCAGGTGTTTTTAGTTTGAAAATATGAAGAAAATAGGGTCTGCCCGGTTTTAGTTTTGTTATTATATCGCTGGACGGGCCTTCATCGCGTTGGCGATGGACCTGTCGCGATCGTGGAGTGTCTGGCCCAATGGCCTTCGCATTCGCAGTGCTGAGGGTGCATTCGCAGAGCTTTGCTGCAGTTGGCCATCACGATCGTGGCCTAATGGACGATGAAGTGCGACTTCCTCCCCCAGAGCCATTAACTCACTGCGTTCGCGATGGCCTGGTCGCGTACGCGAAGGGTAATCCCCCCAGTGCTTCGTTTTCGCGACCAAGGCTACGCGTTCCCATAGAACAAAAATAACCCCCAGAAATTTTACACTTCGCGATAGCTAAGCACAAAATCATTGTGCAACAAAACAACAGTTAATTCTAAGTTCAAAACATCCCGAAGCCTACCCGAAACTCACCCGAGCCCTCGGGGCTCCAAACCAAACATGCACGCAAGTCTAAAAACATCACAGGGACTTTTTGGTGTGATCAAATAACAAATATAACACCTAAAACTAAGAATTTAACGTCAAAACTCATGATTCTCCTCAAGAACACTTCAATTTCACTATTTCTCAACCGGACGTCCGAATCACGTCAAATCAACTCTGATTCTCACAAAATTTCACAGATAAAATTTAAATATCATAACAAACCTGTACCGGGATCCGGAACCAAAATACGGTCCCGATACCAATAGTTTCAAACATTAATTCATTTATGTATTTCCTTTAAAATCCAACATAACAATTTTCTTCAAAAATTTATTTCTAAAGTTAGGGACCTCGGAATTCAATTTAGGGCATACGCCCGAGTCCTATATTTTACTACGGACCTCACGGGATCGTCAGAATGCGGATCCGGGTCTGTTTACTCGAAATGTTGACCAAAGTCAACTAAAACCAAATTTTAACTCTAAAAATTATTATTCTCGTATTTTCACATAAAAGCTTTCTGATTTCACAGCCGGACTGCGCACGCAAATCTAAGTTAATAAAATTAATCTTTTTACGGCTAATGAGCGTGGAATGGAGTCTTAATTCATAAGATGACCCTTTGGGTCATCACAATCTCCACATCTAAAACAAACTTTCGTCAACGGACATAGAAAATTACCTAAATTAGCAAACAAGTGGGGATATCTACTCTACATGTCAGACTCGGACTCCCAAGTAGCTGCCTCAACAGACTGACCTTTTTGCTGCACTCGAATTGAAGGGTAACTCTTTGACCTCAATTGACGAACATGTCGGTCTAAATGGGCTACCCGCTCCTCCTCATAAGTCAAATATTTGTCCAATTGGACAGAGCTGAAATCTAACACATGGGACGGGTCACCATGATATTTCTAGAGCATAGACACATGGAATACAGGATGAACTGAGGATAACCCTGGAGCCGACGTAAGTCTATAAGCTACCTCCCTCACTCTCTCGAGAATCTCAAATGGCCCGATATACCTAGGGCTCAACTTGACCTTCTTCCCAAATCTCATAACACCTTTAATGGGCGATACCTGAAGTAGTACTCTCTCTCCCACCCTGAATGCCACATCACGAACCTTACGGATGGCATAACTATTTTGCCTGGATTGAGCTGCACGAATTCGATCCTGTATAATCTTGACCTTGTCCAAGGAAACCTGAACTAAGTTTGTACCTTATAACCGAGCCTCTCCCGGCTCAAACCATCCAACTGGCGATCTGCACTGTCTACCATATAATGCCTCGTATAGAGCCATCTGAATGCTCGACTAGTAGTTATTATTGTAGGTAAACTCCACTAACGGCAAGAACTGATCCCAAGAACCTCCAACGTAAATAACACAGGCGCGGAGCATGTCTTCTAAGATTTGAATAGTACGCTCAGACTGCCCGTGCGTCTAAGGATGAAATGTTGTGCTCACCTCCATTCGTGTACCCAACTCACGCTGAACTGCCCTCTAAAAGAGCGAGGTAAACTGCGTACCCCGATAAAAAATGATAGACACGGACACCCCGTGAAGGTGAACAATCTCCCGAATATATATCTCTGCCAACCGCTCCGAAGTATAAGTACTTTCCACTAGAATGAAGTGTGATGATTTAGTCAGCCTATCCATAATAACCCAAACATCGTCGAACTTATTCTGAGTCCGTGGGAGTCCAACAACGAAATCCATAGTGATACGCTCCCACTTCCACTCAGTAATCTCTATCTGCTGAAGTAAACCATCGGGTCTCTGATGTTCATACTTCACCTATTGGCAATTTAAGCAACGAGCCACATAAGCAAAAATATCCTTCTTCATCCTTCTCCGCCAATAATGCTGTTGCGGGTCCTGGTACATCTTGGTAGCACCCGGGTGAATAGAATACTTAGAACTGTGAGCCTCCTCAAGGATCAACTCATGAATCCCATCTACATTAGGCACACATAAATGACCATGCATCCACAAAACACCGTCATCTCCTACTGTAACCTGCTTGGCACCACCGTGTCGATATGTGTCCCTAAGGACCATCAAATGCGGGTCATCATCATGCTGATCTCTGATACGCTACCGAGCGACTGTACAATATAATACATGGCTGGGCGAAATATCCAACCTCACGAACTAATTATCCAAAGTCTCAATATCTAAAGTTAACGGTCTCACACCGGCTGGAATGAATGCAAGGTTGCTCATACTCACCGCCTTCCTACTCAATGAATCGGCCACCACATTGGCCTTCCCTGGATGATATAATATGGTGACGTCATAATCTTTTAGTAACTCTAACCATCCTCTCTATCTCAAATTAAGATACTTTTGTTTGAACAAGTATCGGAGACTGCGATGATCCATGTAAACCTCACACGGCACACCATAAAGATAGTGCCTCTAAATCTTCAATGCGTGAACAATGGCTGCCAACTCCAAGTCATGGACAGGATAATTCTTTTCATGAACCTTCAGATGCCGAGACGCATATGCAATCACCTTTCCCTAATGCATCAATACAACTCCAAGACCAATACGGGAGGCATCACAATATACCGTGAAGGATCCTGAACCTGATGGTAACACCAATATTGGTGATGTAGTCAAGGCTGTCTTGAGCTTCTGAAAGCTCGCCTCACACTCGTCAGCCCATTTGAATGGGGAACATTTCTGAGTCAGTTTAGTCATTGGTGTTGTTATAGATGAAACCCCCTCCACAAATCGACGGTAGTAACCCACCAAACCCAAGAAGCTCATGATTTTCGTGGCTGAAGTGGGTCTAGGCCAGTTCTTGGCTCCCTCTATTTTCTTAAGATCTACCTAAATACCCTCTGCTGAAACGATGTGACCCAAGAAAGCTACTAAATCCAACCAGAACTCACACTTTGAGAATTTTTCATACAACTGATTGTCCCTCAATGTCTGGAGCGTTATCTGGAGGTGATGCTCATGCTCCTCCCGGTGGCGGTAGTATATTATAATATCATCAATGAACACAATTACAAAGGAATCTAGATAAGGATTGAAAACTAGATTCATCAAGTCCATAATGGTTGTTGGGGCATTAGTCAAGCCAAAAGACATCACCAGAAATTCATAGTGCCCACACCTCGTCCAAAAGGCTGTTTTAGGAACATCGGACGCCCTAATATTCAACTGATGGTAGCTCGATCTCAGATCAATTTTTGAAACCACCCTGGCACCCTGAAGTTGATCAAATCAATCATTAATTCTCGGCAATGGATATTTATTCTTGACGGTGACTTTATTCAACTGATAGTAATCTATAAACATCCTCATCGATCCATCCTTCTTCTTTACGAACAAAATCGGTACACCCCAGGGCGAGACACTAGGTATAATAAAGCCCTTATCAAGAAAGTGTTGCAACTGCTCTTTCAATTCTCTCAATTCTGGTAGGTCCATTCGGTATGGAGGAATAGAAATGGCCTGAGTGCTTGGAGCCACGTCAATGCGAAAATCAATATCTCTGTCGAGTGGCATCCCCGGCAGGTCTGCAAGAAATACTTCGGGAAACTCACGAACAATAGGCACTGAATCTGTCACGACCCAAAACCCGGTTCAGGTTGTGATGGCACCTAACGGCGAGGTTAGGCAAGCCAACATATGAATCCTTAGGAGATACTACCCCAGAACTCGATATTCCAGTTATTTACAATTTATAACAAATATAATGCGGAATATAACAGCGATATGAGGTCAGGCCGTAGATACCAGCTGTACCACAGCTAGGCCAAAAATATACAACCCCGAAAACCCAATCATAACTACAACAAGTGTGTGCCAGGACTAGTGTCACAGTGTCAACGGGCGGCTACATAGATACAGCAACTGAAATATATATATACAAAAATACAAGCCATAGTCTGGAACAAAAGACTGAGCAAAATGAAACTAGAAGGCTCCAGAGGTGCTTTCAGGATGACGCCAAGAAGACAGCTCACCGTATGGAGCGACACCGCGATCACTATCTACCAGCGGACGGATGACCAGACGGACCAGCCTCAACACTTGCACAATCAAGTGCTGAAAAGAAAAGAAAGTGCAGCATGAGTACATATAAACAAATATGTACCCAGTGAGTATCCCGTCTAAACTCGTAAAGAGTAGTGACGAGAGGTAGAATATATACTCACTAAGGTCCAGTACATAATAAAATAAGATTCATACCGAGCAATAAATCGTGTGAGAGAATACATCAAGTATAAGACATGTAATCAACAAATAGGTAACTGGTCTCAAACATAACCTTTCTTTATAAGCTGATCATATATATATCACTTGTTTTCTTTCTCATTATCTGAAATACCTTATCTTGTTA
>ML251160.1:23145-70905 GCA_005239495.1 Nicotiana undulata | reverse complement strand
ATCCTTATTGAGCCATCTTTCTTCTTCACAAACAATACTGGAGCACCCCAAGGTGAAACACTAGGCCTGATGAAGCCCTTATCCAACAAATCCTGCAATTGCTCCTTTAATTCCTTCAACTCTGGCAGATCCATACGATACGAGGGAATGGAAATGGGCTGAGTGCCCTCAGCTATCTCAATTCAAAAATCAATATCCCTGTCGGGTGGCATACCCGGCAGGTCAGCAGGGAATACCTCTAGAAATTCATGAACCACGGGCACAGACTCTATAGAAGGAACATCAGTACTAGAATCACGAACATAGGCCAGATAGGCCAAACAACCCTTCTCGACCATGCGCCGAGCCTTCATATAAGAAATAACCCTACCAGAAGAATGACTAGGAGTCCCTCTCCACTCTAAACGAGGCACACCTGGCAAGGCCAAGGTCACTGTCTTGGCATGACAGTCCATAATAGCATGATAGGGAGATAGCCAATCCATCCCCAATATAACATCAAAGTCAACCATATCAAGAAGCAAAAGATCAACCTGAGTCTCCTAACCACCAGTAGCTACTACGAAAGCACGGTAGACACGATCTACCACGATAGAATCACCCACCGGTGTAGACACATGTACAACAGTACCCAAGGAATCACGGGGCATACTCAAATAAGGGGAAAAATATGAAGACACATAGGAGAATGTAGAACCCGGATCAAATAACACCGAAGCCTCTCGGCTGCAAACTGAAATCGTTCCTGTAATAACTGCATCAGAAGCCTCGGCATCTAAACGAGCAGGAAAATCATAACACCAGGGCTGAGCCCCTCCAACCTCCACATCTCTAGGTCTTCCTGCTACGGGATGACCTCTACCCCTCATGGCCTGCCCTCCACCTCTATGCGTCTGACCTCCACCTATGGCACCACGACCACCACCCCTAGCTGGCTGAGGGGGTGAGGGTGCACCTGATGCGGGAACCATGGCACGGGAACCCTGATACTGAGACCCACCAAAACCTCGGGGGCAAAACCTGGAAATATGCCCCATACCACCGCAAGTGAAGCAAGACCTCGGCTGCTGAGAATACTGACCCTGGAACTGACCCTGTCGACCAGAATGACCACCCTGATAGCTCTGAATCGGCGGTGCACTGATGGAAGCTGCAGGTGCACTGCGGGATACCTGGAGTGCCGACTGATAAGGCCTAGGAGGATGGCCTCTGCCAAAGGAATCTCTGCCTCCAGATGAGGCACCACTGAAACGGCCGAAATGACGAGGTCTCTTGTCAGACCCCTGACCACCACCCTGGGATAATACCATCTCAATGCGTCTGGCCACATCGGCTGCATCCTGGAAGGAGATATCAGTACCCGTCTCTCTGGCCATCTGAAGCCTGATGGGCTGAGCCAGACCCTCAATAAACCTCCGAACCCTCTCCCGATCAGTGGGGAGTATCATAATGGCATGCCTGGCCAGCGTAATGAACCTAGTCTCGTACTGAGCGACGGACATGGAGCCCTGCTATAGATGCTCAAACTGCCTCCGAAGATCCTCTCTTTGAGTAACTGGAAGGAAATTCCCCAAGAACAACTCGGAGAACTGAGCGCAAGTCAGCGATGCAGACCCAACTGANCCTCTGATGGTGCACCAGTAAATGTAGTAGTGAATAACTTGGTGAACCGATCCAACCTCCACAGAGCGTCTGCTGACATGGCTGCTCCCTCAACTACAGGTGTTGCAATACCTGGCTGTGCTACTCCGGCTGACTGAGGTGCAGGAGTCTGAAACTGAGTGGCAACCTGCTCTAGTGTATGAATAATAGGAGTCTAGGTCCCTCCCCCAGCGTGAGATCCAGATGGTGCAGTAGGAAGAAGACCGGCCTGAGCCACACTCTCCATGAGTCCCACTAAGCGGACTAGAGCGTCCTGAAGCACTGGGGTGCCAATGAACCCCTCCGGGATCTGAGATGGTCCCACCGGAATTGTCTGGGTAGGAACCTCACCGACAAGGTCTACCTGTGGGTCCTCTACTGGAGCTGCTACTCTAGCTCTGCCTCGGCCTCGGCCCCTCGTAGGAGCTGTAATAGGAGGATCAGGCTGCTGGTCGGTCGATGAGGAAGCACGCCTCCTCGCCATCTGCGAGAGAGTAAAATAGAGACTCAATTAGTGTTCAGAATTCATCTGGCACGACAGTGAATGAAAGATGGGAAGTTATTCCTAACTTTGCAGCCTCTGGGGGATAAGTACAGACGTCTCCGTACCGATCCCTCAGACTCTACCAAGTTTGTCCGTGAGTTGTCAGACCTAAGCAACCTAGGGCTCTGATACCAAATTGTCACAGCCCAAAATCCCACCTTCGGGCCATGACTGCGTCTAACGTTGAACCCGCTAGACAAGCCAATGTTTGAACTAAATAAAACTCAATAACGACTAAAACGAACAAGATGACTAAGACATCGATGGCCCACAATGACATTTAACAAAATAACCAAAATACAACATAGCACTTTCGAAATAAAACCCATATACAAATCCCAGAACTGGTGTCACATACTCACGAACTGTCTAAGAGATTACTACAAACAAAAGGTCTGAAAAATAAGTACATAGAACTGTCTTTGAAATACAAAGTAAGACAAAGCTGAAAGTGAATAGTAGAAGGTGACGTCAAGGCCCACGAACATCTGCGGGTCTACCTTGATGTCCCTGAATGTGCTGAGTGAAGCTCCGACCGTCAGTGATCACCGGGTCCGGCTGCGTAGTCTGCACAACCTAAATAAGTGCAGGTGTAGCATCAGCACAACCGACCCCATGTACTGAGTAAGTGTCGAGCCTAACCTCGGCGAAGTAGTGACGAGGCTAGGACCAACAACAACATATGTACCTGTACAGTTTTATATAATAACAGGAAAGGTGGCAACATAAATAAGCAAGTAAGACATATATGGGGAGAACATGTTGGGGTAATAGGGGCAACAAAATTCTAGCACAGTAGAACGGAGTAATAACAGAAATGTAAAAGTAAAGGCAGGAATTTATCTTCTTAACAGATAATGAACAGAAAAAGGCATGGCATGTCCCCTCATGCATAACCTCACAATCACTCGGCACACAAGTTCCCCTCGTGCATAGATAATAACACTCGACACGGAATGTCCCCTCGTGCATAACCTCACAATCACTCGGCACGGAATGTCCCCTAGTGCATAACCTCACAATCACTCGGCATGGAATCTCCCCTCGTGCATATATAATAACACTCAGCACAGAATGTCCCTTTGTGCATAACCTCACAATCACTCGGCACGGAATGTCCCCTCGTGCATATATATAATAACACTAGCACGGAATGTCCCCTCGTGCATAACCTCACAATCACTCGGCACGGAATGTCTCCTCGTGAATAACCTCACAATCACTCGCCACAGAATGTCCCCTCGTGCATACATAATAACACTCAGCACAGAATGTCCCCTCGTGCATACATATATATCAGAACAAAGCAACAATACAATGTGAAAGTCAACACTAAGCAGTCTCAAGTGCATGGAAATACTCAATGAAATTTCTATTATCCCTGCAAGGAGAAATCATCAATTACAACATCAACAAATGCCCGACAAGGGTCTCAGCTATAACCAACCTCGCGTCAGAATTATAAATTCAACAATGTAAGCCTCAACTGTCATAAATTACTAAATAACTCTCCACGTCATGAAACAACATCAAGGTATCACTTTTTAATTCACCAATTACTCACAGGGCGGAGAATATTAAGAACATAGTAAGTTTCATCACAAATGACTCACGGGCATGCTTGACCGCAACGCATAGGCACTCGTCACCACGCCTATACGTTGGACATGAGTTACACATAGCAAGTAAGACTCCATACCTAATCCCTCAAGCTGAGGTTAAGCCAAACACTTACCTCGGCTACAAAGACAATGCAAGTTATACAATCCAAATTACTCAATAAGTACTCAATAAACCAATTCCCAATCCAAATTATACATTTCCTACTATTCCTCCGAGAATACAAAAATTCGACCCCGGGCCCACACGTTTAGATTTTTGAAAATTTATGAAGGAATCAATTACTCGGAGTCTAAGGATCGAAGTTATGTAATTTATACAAGGATTCATGGCCTAACATGGAAAATCACGAAATCCCTAAAAACCCAAAAGTTTACTACCTAATTCAATGATTTTAGGTGATTTAGTAGTGAATTAAACTAGGAATTAATGTTAAAATTAGAGGTTTTATGGGGTTTTAACTTACCTCTTACAGTGGGTGGTCGTGGAAGGTGATGCCCCAAGCTTGGATGCTCTCTAATGGAGTTTGAAGATGGAAGGAATGAGGAAAACCCGAAATTTTGGGCATTTAAGAGGGCTGCCAACAGGGGTTTCCGCACCTGCGACCTCAGAACCGCAGGTGCGGTCTCGCGCCTGCGAGGAAATAGTCGCCCCTACGGAAGAAGGCCTGGGCCCCTGGGCTCGCACCTACGCAGTTGGGAGACGCACCAGCGGTCCCGCTCACGGGGAGGAAGAGCCGCGCCTGCGAAAGAATCGCACCTGAGGTTATCACAAATCCCATTTTTCCTTCAATTTCAATATAAAGACTTCCCGGCTACACGCCCGGGCTGCGCACGTATATCGAAATGATATTAACGGAGCTTTCAGGGCCTCGGAACACAGATTTAGCCAGAATTACATTAGGATGACCTTTTGGGTCATCACAACTATTCATCATAGGTTTATGTAGAGGGATTTTAATTTGTGGAGGCACATGCGGCTTGTGTTACTGAAGGACTATGATATTACCATCCTTTACCATCCGCGCAAGCTAAATATGGTTGCGGATGCCTTGAGTAGAAAGGCTGAGAGTATGGGTAGTTTGGCATTCACTTCGGCAGAGGAGAGGCCATCGCCTTTGGACATGTAGTCCTTGGCTAACAGACTTTTAAAGTTGGATATTTCAGATCCAAGTCAAGTTCTTGCATGTGTTGTGTCTCAGTCTACATTATTTGAGCGGATCAAGCCTTTTTAGTACAATGATATGCACTTGCTGGTTCTTAGAGAGATGATACTACGGGTGGTGACAAAGAGGTTTCTATCGGTAAGGACGGCATTTTGCGACCCTAGTGTCGCCTATGTGTTCCAATGTTGATGGCTTGAGGGAGAAGATTATAGAGGAGTGTTTACCTCGAAAACGGTAATTACAATTATATTTGATTTTGTGGTTCTAAAAATATGCGATTTATTTTAATGCTAGTTGTTTAAGCAATAGATGCTAAGTATGGGTAAAAGAAACGAGATAAGAGTGATGGGAAATCAAAGATAGGCAAACAAGACTACCTCAAGTTGGGGGTTCCAAGCTAGCCAAGATAGATCTTCGAGGTTGAGGCTCGGGGTCAGTGATGGGCGATCGATGAAGCTAATAACAACTTTATGGGCCTCGAAGGAAGCTATTTATGATCAATGATGGAAAATAAATGGAAGAAAAATCAATGAAATATAATATATGTAAGTAATGAATCAGCAAAGAGACAATAAAGTATGTTTGAGTTAGAGAGCAGAGAATGTTCTTGTTGCTTGTATTGAATATCGTGTGTGCAAAAAATAATAAAGGTCACCTTTATATAGGAGGGGAAATCCCAACATAGTACCAAAGCATTTATTATAAAGATATGCCGTTGGTATAGCTATTTAATGTCATAGTACGAACTCGTACTTTGTTGCAGACTTGGCCGCCTTCGCCCATGTGCTGCTTGCTCATGACAGTCACCGATATGCGTTTCCCTGATGTCGAACGCAGGGAAAATTTAGGCTCGGGCCTCGATCCGTACTTCGAGGCTTATACGAACATGCAATGAAATTCCATTATAAACATAAAATCGATCTTTCCGATTTTAGCCGTATACAAATAGTCCCGCGTTTCTTAGAGTGGAATGATAAGAAACGGCTTTGAACTTGATTTTCTCGATTCTCACGTGATGAAGTCATGGTTGTGGCGTAATCTTTCAAATAGGTTGAAACGTCTCGCCGGTCCATCTCCCTAGAAACATTGAATAATACCGTTGATCCATTTTCCTAAAAGCATTTATTGTTATGTCGATACGTTTCTCCTAGAGCATTGATTGCGCCATCGATTACGCTACCGTCTCGCTAAAAATAAGGGATTGTTCGTACCAAAACTTCACTCATTCTTTATTCAACAGACTTTTAATCCTTTCCCTTCTCTGCATTCTTCTACAAACTCCTACTTTTATGGTTCCAACCTGTGGCCATAAGGTCATATGGCAATAACTTTGTTAGTTATGACTTGGCCTTTAAAAGCTCTTCCCCACTGAGTGGGGTTATACTGAGTTGTTGTTGTTGTTGGCCCGAAATAATGAGAGAAAGGCACCAAATGTTTTCCGTATCGGAAGATATGTGGCCCTTACACCGCTGCTCATCTCTCTTAACTTCAACACGGTGTGGCACTTCGTTCTCTCCGTTTTTCGTTGGGCGAGGTGGCACTATCTACTAACTTTAGCATCCCACACTGGTACAATGTCTCAAGAAGTGGCTTCACAATAGTAGTGCTGGCGAGATCCGTACTCGCCAAAGTTTTCACCAGGCCACAATTCTCTTCGCCTGTTAAAAGCTTTGCTCTTTGATAGGCTATAGCCCTTTCTTCATCTATCACTATTTCGGAGGAGGTCCTCGAAGACACCGCTTTAAAAATCGAAATAGGGTCCCCAAGGAAGAGGTTCTCGAAGATGTTTCTCTTGAGGATACACCCTCGAAAGTACATTAGGCATGTTGCTACTATTTTCTGCTTCTTTGTTTCTTTGTAAGAGCCCCTCGGGCTAAGCTTGGATTGATTTGATGTGAACCTCGGTTATCAGGACTTCTGGGACCGAGTTGAGTGAGAGTTGAGTCTTGATTCTTGAAATAAAGGTAGCCTGTTGACAGCCCTTGAGTGAGAATTTTCCTGAACTCAGGTAGCCTTTGGACTTAATAGTCGAGTGAGCGTTCGCTCGAACTCAAAATAAATATGGCTATGGTGCTTTATGAATAGTCCCCGAGCGAAGGCTTGCTCGAACTTGGGTAGCCCTTAGTCTTAATAGTCGGGTAAGCGTTCGCTCGAACTCGAAATTAAGATTGCCATGGGGCTTTATGAATAGTTCCCAAGTGAGGGCTTGCTCGAACTTGGGTAGCCCTTAGGCTTTATAGTCGGGTGAGCGTTCGCTCGACCTCGAAATAAAGATAGTCGTGGGGTTTTATGAATAGTCCCCGAGCGAGGGTTTGCTCGAACTTGGGTAGCCCTTAGGCATAATAATCGGGTGAGCGTTCGCTCGACCTCGAAATAATGATAGTTGTGGGGCTTTATGAATAATCCCCGAGTAAGGGCTTGCTCGAACTCGGGTGTTGCTGCCTTTCTTTGTTCCGAAGGTGAATCGAGCAGAGGCTCGGAAGATAATGGAGATGAGAGAGAAAGCCCCCGAGGGGAAAAAAGTCATTGAAGCCCCCGGAGATAGAGCTGGAACTGTCGAGGGCATGGTCCCCGAGGGAGCCGTTGATGGTGTAGCCCCGACGATAGACTAGGGCTAGATTTATTTTTCCCCTTTGTAAGAGCTTTGGACACAAGTCCTGTGAATACGCTCCTTTGATCTTTCAATACATGTATATATGAGCAGCCTTTCATCATTTGTTATTTTGCCTTAACCTTTCATAACGGATTGCGGAGCTTTTTTTTCATTGGTTCGGGATCCAGTCTTCAAAGCAAGCCCTTATGTTTCTTTTTTATGAGCAATTTTGCGATGGCCGAAAATTGAACATTTTATCCCACAAATTACGTTTTGGCTTGAGTTTTTAGACCTTTAGGTCTTGAAGTCGACCTTGAGATTCTTTTATGTCGGTTCTTGGGCTCTTACGCCTCGGCCCTTACGCGTTTTTGGTTAACTGTTTAGGGCTCAATCTTCAAGTTGGAACCCCACTCGAGCTCATCAACCCTTAGGTTCTCGAATTATCCTTGAGGCTTTTAAAGCTTGCAGTCAGGCTTTTAAGCATGGGGCCGATGCGACCTTTAATCGGCCCGTAGGCTTTTTGATATTGGCTCGTAGGCTCCTATGCGTTTGCCCTTAGGCATTTTTGACCGTTTCAGGCTCAGTTCTCGAGTCGGGTCACAGCTCGAGCTCATCGACCTTTAGGTTTTTTAGGATTGGCCCTGAGTCATTTAAGCCGGCGACAAGGCTCTTACGCATTGGGTCGATACGACCTTTAGTATGGCTATAGTTTCCCTCGCTAAAGACTTATTTGAAGTTTCTGTGTTCGTCTGACTCTTCAACGGTCCAAAAAGAACTGCGATTACGAGTCGTTATATGACGATAAATGAGCACCTTGAAAGGTTTTTCCCTATGGCTGAATTGTCTCGAGCCTTTTCATTTTTTAGAGATGACATGAAAATGATCGAAGCTCTTTTTCTTTTGCCAATGGTAGCATGTTTTAACCGGTTCTATCCGAAGTATTTTCGGAGGATTTAATTTTGTGGCGACGATCAGGCATCCCTGAGTCGCGTTAGTTTGGCCTGAGCCTATCGACCTGAGTCGTTTGTGTTTGGTCAGAGCCTTAAGTCCCCGAATGTGGTATCCTCGGCGTCTATATTCAAGGGTATGCCTTTTTAGGGGTCTTACAAGTTCGAGTATATAACCTTGGATTTAAAATCGGTATTGTGCATTTTATAAGGTCATATGATTTGGACATGCTTTACTTGAGGTCATACATCTTTGATCAGGCCCGTAGGACTTACAATTTTGACCATGCCCATAGAACTTACAGTTTTAACCATGCCTATAGGACTTATAGATTTTATGCCGCCACACAGAAAGCTTCCGGGCTCGAGGTTACCCATTTGGGATCTTATGGCCTCGAGTCTTCGGCGTCAGTCCCCGAGTGTTAAGGGAATTTCTGGCTCTTGAGCAATCTCTTGTGATAAAATATTTTTTGAAAGCATGAGGTTTTATATAGAAGATGCTCCTTTGATTACTTGGTACAAGTACACATATTTTCACCATGGAGGGCTCGATTATTTTATGCTGACATCATTCATTTTATTGTTTGGCCCGGTACATAATTTTCATGTCGAGGCTCTCTTCGACGACTTTCTTTTATTTTCCCGAGGATTTGATCTCTCGGGGGGATGCCCCTCAGTATTCGAGGTTGATTAGAAAGGAGCCTTGAATACTTGCTTGAGATTTCCTTGGGTAGCGTATATGTGTTGCCTCGTTAAAAACCTTGTCGGTAAAACCCTTTTTAGGGATAAAACCCGGTCAAAGGAAAAGATTGCAACACATGCTTTAAAACCCAGGGATCATTTGATGTCTGAAGGACGTTTCGATGTCTTCCATCGGATATCTGCAGAAATTTCGGAACATGTGAATGAAAATAGGAGCGTGGTCTTACCTTAGCAGTAATAGCGTTTGAGCATAGATAAGTTCCAATTGCTTGGGAGTTGTTCACCTTCCATGGTGCCGAGTTTGTAAGATCCTTTGCCGATTACTCCGAGGACACGGTACGGTCCTTCCCAGCTCGGGCCTAGCTTCCCCTCATTGGAGTTTCGAGTGTTTAGGGTGACTTTTCTTAGGACTAAGTCCCCGACTCCGAAGTGTCGAAGGTTTGTTCTCCTGTTATAGTATCTTTCGATTCTTTGTTTTTGGGCAGCCATTCTGACCACTGAAGCTTCTCGCTTCTCGTCTAATAGTTCGAGAGTTGTAGTCATAGCCTTGTTTTTCGAACTCCCGGTAGCATACCGGAACCTGGCACTTGGCTCCCCGACCTCGACTGGTATTAAAGCCTCGGACTCTTACACCAGATAGAATGGCATCTCCCCTGTGCTCAATTTCGGAGTTGTTCGATACGCCCATAGGACCTCGGGCAGCATTTCCCTCCATCTACCTTTTGCATTTTCTAAGTTATTCTTTAAGTTTTGAATGATGGTTTTGTTCGTGGATTCAGCTTGGCCGTTTGCATAGGGGTGATAGGGTGTTGACAGGATCCTTTTGATCTTATAGTCCTCGAGGAATATTGTCACTTTGCATCCGATGAACTGCTTTCCGTTGTCACAGGTTATCTAGGAGGGGATCCCAAATCGGCACAGGATATGGTCCACTATGAAGTTATTGACTTCTTTTTCTCTTATCTTCTCAAAGGCCTGCTCTACCACCCATTTTGAGAAATAGTCAGTCATAAATAGAATAAATCTGGCTTTACCTGGTGCCGTTGGCAGGGGTTCGACGATGTCCATCCCCCATTTCTTGAACGGCCACGGTGACAAGACTGAATGTAGTTGTTCACCGGGTTGGTGAATCATGGGTGCGAATCTATGGCATTTGTCGCATTTCCAGACGAAATCCCTGGCGTCTTTTTCCATGCTCTCCCAATAATTACCTGCTCTGATCACCTTTCGGACTAGTGAATCGGCGCTAGAGTAATTTCCGCAAGTACCCTTGTGGATTTCTCGGAGCACATAATCCATATCCCCCGATCCCAAGCACACTGCTAGGGGCCCATTAAAGGTTCTTCTGTATAAAGTTCCACTTTCGTCGAGCGAGAACCGAGCTGCTTTGGTTCGCAGGGCTCTTGACTCTTTTGGGTCTACGGGTAGCTTCCCACATCCCAAGTAATCGATGTACTTGTTTCTCGAATCCCATGTCAGGCTGGTGGAGTTAATTGCGGCATGGCCTTCCTGGATCACTGATTTGGATAGCTGAACGACTGCTCCGGGGAGTATGTCCTCTTCTTTGACGGACGATCCCAGATTTGCGAGGGCATCAGCCTCGCTATTTTGCTCTCGAGGTATGTGGGTAAGGGTATACTTCTTGAAACGATGCAACGTGATTTGAATTTTGTCTAAGTACCTTTGCATCCTATCTTCTCGAACTTTGAAACTCCCATTTACCTGGTTCACTACCAATAGGGAATCATATTTTGCTTCGATGATTTCAGCTCCTAGGCCTTTCTCCAATTCCAGACCTGCAATCATAGCCTCATACTCGGCTTCGTTGTTAGTTAACTTTGAAATTTTTATATATTGTCTAATCATACCACCCAAAGGTGGCTTTAAAACTATGCCGATCTCGGACCCTTTCACATTTGATGCACCGTCGGTGAACAGAGTCCATACTCTTGAAGATGTGCCCGTTTTTAGCAGAAGTTCTTTCTCCGCTTCAGGCGCTAGGGCAGGCGTAAAATAAGCCACCAAATCCGCCTGAATTAGGGATATTATAGCCGTTCGGGGCTGATACTCGATGTCGTACCCCCCGAGTTCGATGGCCCATTTTGCCAGTCAGCCTGATAACTCGGGCTTATGCAAGATTCTTTGGAGGGGGTACGTCGTTAAAACACAAATGCAATGGCATTGAAAATAAGGCTTTAACTTTCGTGATGCACTAGTTAATGCAAGAGCTAACTTTTCTTGAAGAGGGTACCTGGTTTCGGCGTCGCCCAAGGTCCGACTCACTTAGTAGACAGGGAATTGTGTACATTGCTCTTCTCGAACCAACATACCACTTACCACTACCTCGGATACAGCCAAGTGTAGGTACAACGTTTCATCTTCCTTTGGGGTGTGGAATAAAGGAGGGCTCTATAGATATCTCTTCAACTCCTTTAAGGCACGGTAGCATTCCGGAGTCCATTCGAAGCTTTTTTTCTTTCTGAGCAAGGAAAAGAAATGGTGACTCTTATCCGACGACCTTGATATGAATCGACCCAAAGCTGCTATTATCCCGATCAGCGGATGTACGACCTTCACGTTATTTACCACCGCGATCTCCTCAATCGCTTTAATTTTGTCGGGGTTGATCTCAATCCCCCTGTTTGACACCATGAAACCTAAAACTTTGCCTGATCCCACCCCAAAGGCGCACTTCTCGGGGTTGAGTTTCATGTTGTAGTTCTTGAGAATGTTGAATGTTCCTGCAAATGAGTCAAATGGTCCTCTGCGCGCAGGAACTTTACTAGCATATCGTCAATGTATACTTCCATGAATTTGGCTATCTGATGTTCAAACATTTTATTAACTAGTCGTTGGAGTGTGGCTCCCACGTTTTTTAGCCCGAAGGGCATCACGTTGTAGCAGTACGTACCATACTTCGTGATGAACGAAGTCTTTTCCCTATCCTCGGGGTTCATCTGAATTTGATTATACCCCGAGTAGGTGTCGAGAAAAGTTAAGATCTTGTGGCTAGCCGTAGCACTAATCAGGCGATCGATTTTAGGCAACGAGAATGAGTCATTGAGGCATGCTGTATTCAAATACTTATAATCTTTGCACATTCTTAGCTTATTCCCCTTTTTGTGGACCACCACCTTATTGGCCTGCCAATCGGGGTACTTTACTTCCCTAATAGATCATATTTTGAGGAGCTTTGTTACCTCGTCCCTGATGAATTTGTGTTTTACCTCGGATTGAGGTCTTCTTTTTTGCTTTACCAGTTTGAACCTGGGATCTACGCTCAGTCGATGGGTGGTTACTTCCGGCGGGATTCCTATCATGTGTAAATTGAACCAAGCAAAGCAGTCGATGTTATTAATAAGAAATTGAATGAGTTTCCTCCTCAGTTCGAGGGTTAGTTCCGTTCCCAGTTATACCTTTCTATCTGGGAGGTGTTGGACTAGAATAGCCTACTCCAACTCTTCAACCGTTGATTTAGTTGCATTCGATTCCTCGGGGGCAACGAATGTTCGGGGGGCTAGGAAGTCTTCCTCGTCGTCCTCGGGGATTTGTTTGACCTCAGGCTCCTCCGAGGTGAAGGACGTGATCGTTGGTGCCTCGCCATGAATTGTGAACATCTCCCTTGATGCATCTAGCTCCCAAATATTGTCTTTATACCATCCTTCGTTGGAAATTTCATCATTTTATGGAGGGTTGACGGTACTTCCCTCATGTTGTGTATCCATGGCCTCCCAAGCAATACATTGTACATCATGTCACTTTCAATGACATGAAATTTGGTGTTTTGAACCCTACCAGACATGGTTGACTGGGAGGATGATCTCCCCCTTTGTTGCTTCGCCGACCATATTGAACCCGTTGAGGACTCGTGTAGTAAGTACAATTTGATTGAGCAGTCCGAGCTGTTCCACCACCTCCGACCTGATCACGTTGGCTGAACTACCTGAATCCATGAGTACACGTTTAATTTGAATGTTTTTCAAGAGAAAAGAAATTACCAGTGCATAGTTATGTGGTTGAGACAAGGTCTCAAAATCCTCTTTGCTAAATGAAAGGGCGCCTTCAGATATGCGTCCCCGAATTTGTCCTGTTGTTGCAACGAATATTTTGGTCCTCTTGACCGCGGACCCTTGAGGAACGTCGGTCTCTCCGATGATCATATAGACGTCATGTTGTGGTTTTTCTGCTTCGCTCCTTCGAGTTGTCTTTCTTCCCTGAAGGTGTTTTACAGCTCGGACGCTGATAAATCCTTGGAGGTATCCTTTTCTAACTAGCCGGGTTGCTTCCCCTCGGAGTTGCCTGCAATCTTTGGTCATATGACCGTGCGTACTGTGAAACTTGCATACCAGGTTGGGGTTCCTTTGCAAAGGGTCTGATAATATGGGCTTTGGCCACCTGGTGTCTTTGATTTCACCCATGGCTAATACGATATCCGAAGCGCTATTGCTGAAGTTGTATCTGGGCGATAAGGGTACTTCTGTTGACTCTGCGCACCTGCTAAACCTAGCTTTGTTTTCTAGTCCTCTAGGATTCCGATCTTGGTTCGCCCTTCCATCCATTCAGGGCGTGCTTCTTTTTATGGTGTTTCTTCGATTCTTTATGTAAGGTCGATATCTTTCCTTACATGGCCTAGACACTCTCTCTGGAAACTTGGATTCTCTCCTCCTCGCGAGGCCATCAAGTATTTTCATAAGAGAGGAATCGGCTGATGACTCGTTATTGTCTGACCCCCAGGTTTGAAGGGCCGTTCCTGGCGCCACTACGCTCGGAGTCTTCCGATGGTTTTGCAGCTGAGTAATTGCCTCCTGTTGTGTCTGGATCATTTCAAAAATTGCGTGCAGGCTGACTCCTCTTTGCCATTAAGCGAGGGTTCCCCGCCCTTCATGCTGGCCTTCTCAGCACGCTCTCCTATCAGTGTGGGAGTTGATACCATTATGTTGGGTGCAGTGCGAGTCTACATCCACGAGGGTTAGCTCCGGTGTGCTACCAGCATTCTGCAATGGTACACCAGCTCCTAAAACAGTTTCACTATTCTCCCCATAGTCCTCAGAGTCGTTGCTTTCGTGTGCACTCACTGAGTTAGACATTTTGACCTGAAATCAAAGATTCTTGGACAAGAAAATATGTGAAGAATAACTTGCATTACTTAGCGAACCAGCACTAAAACAATCACTATTATTTTTGGTCCTACGGTGGGCGCCAAACAGTTTACCTCGAAAAAGGTAATTACTATTATATTTGATTATGTGGTTCTAAAAATATGCGATTTATTCGAATGCTAGTTGTTTAAGCAATATGTGCTAAGTGTGAGTAAAAGAAACGAGATAAGAGTGATGGGAAATTGAAGATAGGCAAACCAGACTGCCTCAAGTCGGGGGTTCCGAACTAGTCGAGATAGATCCTCGAGGTCGAGGCTCGGGGTCAGTGATGGGCGATCGATGAAGCTATAAATATGTATCGCAACCTGAGGCAATATTATTGGTGGAAGAAGATGAATAAAGACATAGTTGGGTATGTAACGAGGTGTATAAATTTCTAGTAGGTTAAGTATGAGCACCAGAAGCCATGTGGCCTAGTTTAGCAAATGGTTATACTCGAGTAGAATTTGAAGCAGATCACTATGGACTTTGTAGTGAGGTTGCCACGGATGTTAAGGAAGTTTGATGCCATTTGGGTCATTGTCGACAGGTTGACCAAGTCGGTACACTTTATTCAGGTAGCCGGCACACTTTATTCGAGTTGTGACTACGTCCTCTTCGGAGACATTGGCTTAGATTTACATTCAGGAGATTGACCGGTTGCATGGTATGCCTGTTTCCATCATTTCATATTAAGGCCCTCAGTTCACTTTGCATTATTCGATAGCAATACAGACGAGTTGGGCACTCGGGTAGAGCTCTCCACAGCCTTCATCCCTAGACTGGCGTGATGTCAGAGAGGACAGTTTGGATTCTGGAGGATATGCTCAGAGTGAGTGTGTTTGACTTCGGAGGGCAATTGGATCGATTCTGGTATTTGGCCAAGATTTCTCATAACAACAGTTATTAGTCCAGCATCGAGATGGCTCCATTTGAGGCTTTATATGGTCGGCGATGTCATTCGACCATCGTATGGTTTGAGCTCAATGAGGCTAGGTTATATGGTACTAAGTTGTTAAAGTGTCCTTGGAGAAGGTAAAGTTGATTCATGAGCGACTACTACATTGGTAAAAACGAGCTTCACACGTGCAACAATTATGATGACTCAGCAATCTATGTGGAGCGATGAAATCATGAAAACTGGACAGGACTTCATGAAGAGGTACGAGGCAAAGAGGCACGGAATAGCATACCCACGGGGTAATCAGATACGGGAATCTCAACATAATTAAGAAGATGAAGAGACACGGTCAAAATGAATCCATGCAGAATAAAGGGCAGATTCGAAGATCTTAAATTAGTGATCCAAACATTACATAACCTTCACGCAACACTTATGGTTAATCATTGTAACGTTACATTAATGCCATTATTAGTCATTAATGCTCAGTCACTGAAAAGGGTAGACGTTATATTAAGAAATTCCCTATATAAGGGAGTAAAATATAACTTGTAAGCACACGTTCGAACCGCTATTTCAATATACTTACTACGCATCTTACTGCTTTCTATTTACTAGTTTACTTGAAATTATTAATATATCCTTTGGTTATCAGAAACCTATGTTCTTCCTAAATTAGCTTTGGCAGAAATTTAATTCTTTGGTTAAACAAATTGGTTCCGTTACCGGGAATCTGATAATCTCTGTTCTTTTTCAAATAACATTCTGTGAATTATGTCGAACGCCAAAGACAACAACCAACAAAGGGTTGGAACCCCAGTTCCATCGCCCTCATGATCCTTACGAGGATCAAGGGAACAATCCCCCGAAAGATCTGCGACTCAAAACAATAATCTCAATGAAAATGAACAAGCAGAAGAACATGATACTATGAAACAAATGGTTGGTAAGCATGTGACTCAAACCTTACAAGATTTCTTGAGGGGACTACCAGCTGCTTCACCTACACCTCCTCTTAACAACACTATAATTGTGGAAAATCCACAATCCGAACTAGAAAATTCTGGAAGTGGAGGAACTCCAAATGAGTCCCTCGAAGCAAGACCAGGTATGTCCAATAATCCAGAATTACAATCTTTATTACTAACCCAGCAGAAACAGATGAAGGAACAAAATGATCGAATCGAGCAAATTCCTGGAGTACCACATGTTATCAAAGGCATTGACGTTGATAGATATTATTAACAACCTTGGAAGCCAAGTGCAGCACCCTTGCCCATTCCCAAGAAATTCAAAATGCCTGATATTCCCAAGTATGAAGGGACTACCGATCCACGTGATCATGTGACTGCTTTTACCACTGGAGTAAAAGGAAACGACCTAACTAAACAAGAAATTGAGTCAGTCCTAGTCATGAAGTTTGGCGAAACACTCACCAAAGGAGAACTAACTTGGTATTCTCTTCTACTTGAAAATTCTATTGACTCTTTTGCGGAGCTTGCAGATTCTTTTATAAAAGCGCATTCCGGTGCGCAAAAAGTCGTGAAAAGAATGGTAGACATATTTAAAATAAAACAAGGAGACACGGAGTTGATTCATGAATTTGTAGACAGGTTTCAACGGGAAAGAATATTGCTACCAAGGGTACCTGACAATTGGGCAGCCATGGCATTTGCAAGCAATCTAAATGACAAAAGATGAGAAGCCATGCGAAAACTCAAGGAAAGCCTGAGAGAATTCCCAGCCACGACGTGGAACGATGTTTATAACAAGTACAACATTAAGCTAAGAATAGAAGAAGACATCATTGCTCAGTCAAAAGCTGAAGATTGAACCAATTCTAAACGCTCTGAACCAGAAAAAAGAACAGGTAAGAACAGCTACGACCCTTATATGGGACCTTCGGGACGAGAAAATCATCCCAGGTTTGAAAATACCCGGTCAGAATATAGACCATCAAATAGAGATACGAGTTCATCCTTATCAAGATCCCGAACGGAATGGGATGAACGAAATAGAGGTAATACAAGAATTGGAGACTACAACTTCAATGTAAGTACTTCTGAATTAACTTCTGTACTAAGAAATATAGGTGATAAGGTTCGATGGCCCAAAGAAATGAGATCAAACCCAAATAAAAGGAATCCAGACTTGTGTGAATTCCATAACGACCATGGGCACAAAACGTCAGATTGGAGATTTTTACAAGGTGAGGTAGAACAATTATTAAAACAGGGATATCTAATAGAATTGTTTAGTGAAAAAGGTAAACATCCCTTGATTCACGATCCTTGCAGCTTAATTAATCCCCCATGTGTCGGGACCTGAACCGTGGTGGTGCTCTTCTACAGCTTCTTCTACATAGGCTCCGTAACTTCTGGAATTGAAAAATGAAGCTTTTCCAAGCCCGAACAAGATCAAAAGAACTGATCGCTTTCTACAATAACAAAATAGTTATCTACTAGCCATGTTTTCTTTCTGTGATATATATGAAGAACAGGCAGGAGCCCCCAAAACCACCATCTCCAAAGCGAACGGTGAACGTGATACATGGAGGAGAAGAGGTGAACGTAGTAATCTGCAAAAGAACAAAAAAAATCACAATTACGCATGGGAAGCGGATTCGTGAAGATGTGGAAGTAGACAATATGTCATTCGACGATGCAGATATCAATGGATTAATGCTTCCACACAACGACGCATTGGTAATATCCCTACATGATACTAATGTAAAAAGAGTGTTGAGATATCCAGGTAGCTCAGTCAACATCATTTTGTCGAGAGTTGTGGAAGAAATGCTAATGGAGGATCAAGTAATCCCACAAGCACGAGCCTTATTTGGGTTTGACAATTCCACAAGTCATAACAAAAGGGGAAATTGAGCTTAGCACCTACGTAGAAGGAGTAATAAAAAATACTAGATTCCAAGTCATTGATAATGGCCTACAATGTAATCATGGGGAGACGATGGATTCATGACATGAAAGAAATACCATCTACCTTACATCAGGTAATAAAATTCCCTTCCAAATGGGGAATTCAACAGATTCGAGGTGATCAGCAAACCTCAAGGAATATAAATTTTGTAGCATACTCTAACAAAAAAAAAAGCAAAAAAATCGAAAGACAAGGAAATCACCCAAACAGGTATGGAAACAACTGTTGCTAAAATAGGTACGGAGGAAGATAGCCATGAGAAGGTGAATCAAGTCACCACGGAAGAATTATCAAAACATACGGACATGAATTCCAGATCTGATGTCATTCAGGAACCAGAAGAGAACGAGCATATCAAAACAACGACGGAGGAACTCGAAGTTGTTCCACTGCTCGAGCAAAAGACCGAACAAAAAGTTCACATAGGCACAAGGCTAAGCCCCAACAGAAGAGGTAAGTTAATTGAATATTTAAAGGTTAACGCAGATTGCTTTGCTTGGTCCCATTCAAACATGACAGGTATTCCTCCAGAAGTGATGACTCACAAACTAAATGAAGATCCATCCTACGTACCTGTCAAGAAAAAGAAAATAAAACAAAGAACATTCAAGAACCAAGTGATCAACGAAGAGGTACAGAAACTCTTGAAAATTGGTTCAATACGTGAGGTAAAATATCCTAATTGGTTAGCCAATACTGTAGTGGTGCCTAAAAAGAATGGTAAATGGAGAGTATGCATATATTACACAGATTTAAATAAAGCATTCCCTAAAGACTCATTTCCATTACCACACATAGATCAAATAATTGATGCCAGTGCAGGTCATGAATTGTTAAGCTTTCTAGATGCTTACTCTGGTTATAATGAGATAAAAATTGATCCCTTAGACGAGGAAAAAACTTCCTTTATTACAAACAGGGGGACTTATTGTTACAAAGTCATGCCTTTTGGCCTGAAAAATGCTGGAGCCACGTATCAAAGGCTGGTGACCAAGATGTTCCAGGAACATCTGGGGAAAACGATGGAGGTATACATTGATGACATGCTGGTGAAATCAACACAAGCAAAATATCATATCCAACATCTTTCAATTACCTTTGAAATCCTACGTAGGTATAATATGAAACTATATCCAGAAAAATGCGCCTTTGGCATAGAATCAGGTAAGTTTTTGGGTTTCCTTGTATCAAATAGAGGAATAGAAGTAAATCCTGCTCAAATTAAAGCTATTGATGAAATACCAATATACTTATGAGTAAAAAAGAAGTTCAAAGACTAACAAGATGAATTGTAGCCTTAGGAAGATTTATCTCCAGGTCCTCGGAGAAGAGTTTTAAATTTTTCTCAGTTCTTAAAAAGCAGAATCAGTTCGAATGGACTGAAGAATGTCAACATGCTCTTAAAGATCCGAAGGCCTATCGATCAAAACCCCCGTTGTTGTCTAAGCCGAAAGAGGGGGAAAGGTTGTATGTCTATCTTGTCATTGAAGAAATTGTCGTAAGTGCAGTACTGGTAAGAGAAGACAAAGGTAAACAATCTCCAATTTATTATGTAAGCAAGTCTTTATTAGATGCTGAAACTGGATATCCACATCTAGAAAAATTAGCCTTAGCTTTAATAATGGCAGCTAGAAAGTTAAGACCATATTTTCAGTGCCATACAATCATTGTTGTGACCTCATACACATTGAGAAATATTCTGCATAAGCATGAATTATCAGCAAGATTAGCCAAATGGGTAATAGAATTAAGCGAGCATGACTTAATATATCAGCCTAGGACTGCTATAATGTCTCAAATTTTAGCTTATTTCGTCGCTAATTTTAATACTAGCATAATCCCTAAGGTGGAAAGAGAGTTACAACTCTTTAACGGGGCTAATCCAGGAATATGGACCATATTTACTGACGGCTCTTCTAATGTAAAAGGAGCCGACTTGGGAGTTGTTTTAATATCACGTACGAGTGAAAAGATACGACCAGCTATTAAATGTTATTCGATAAATAACAATGAAGCGGAGTACGAAGCTGTCATTGTAGGGATTAAACTGGCACGAGAACTCTCAATCGAGCAGATCTTGATCAAAAGTGACTCTCAGCTAGTGGTGAACCAGATGCAGGGGACTTACACCGCTAGAGAGACCCGGATGCAACAATATCTGGAAAATGCACAAGACTTAGTAAGACAATTCCAGTCATGGAAAGTTATGCAATTACCCAGGGAGGAAAATGCAGAAGCAGGTGCATTAGCTAAACTCGCGGTAATTGCATAAGTGACAAATAAAGACAATGCAGTTGTCATTCAGCTCTTTCATTCAACAATCGACCAGGATAAAAGTGAGGTAACATTTAACCATTTAACCTGGGATTGGAGAAACAAAATTTTAAACTTTTTGCAGAATGGCATAAAGCAGCTCAAGCACTTCGCCAAAAAGCTGCACGATGCTGTCTCATTCATGACACAGTATATCGCAAAATGTTTGGAGGTCCCTTAGCTAAGTGCCTCGGACCCAATAAAACAGAGTTCGTTATGAAGGAAGTACACGAAGGACACTGCGGAAACCACTCAGGAGCAAGATCTTTAGTCAAAACCTTAATCAAAGCAGGGTATTATTGGCCCAAAATGGAAGAAGAGGCTAAGAGTTTTGTAGCTAAATGCGACAAATGCCAACGATTTGCTAACAACATGCATCGACCAGCGGAGCTACTTCACCTAGTGATATCGCCATGGCCATTAATTAAATGGGGCATCGACATAGTGAGACCCCTTCCCCCAGCTAAAGGAAAGGTACGGTTCTTACTTGTATTAACTGATTATTTCACAAAGTGGGTGGAGGCAGAAGGTTTTAAGCATGTGCGAGAAAAAGAAGTGAAGAGCTTTATATGGAGAAACATAATATGCCGCTTTGGAATACCGAAGGAGATCGCATGTGACAATGGCCCACAATTCATAGGCTCACAAATCACAGAATTCTTAGAAAGTTGGCAAATCATGAGAATCACTTCATCACCGTATCACCGCGTGGAGAATGGGCAAACCGAGTCAACAAACAAAGTCATTTTTAACAACCTAAAGAAACGGTTGGAAAGAGCCAGGGGAAACTGGCCAGATGAGCTACCGGCGGTATTATGGATTTACAGAACTATTGCAAAAATAGCTACGGGAGAAAATCTATTCGCACTTATTTACGGCTCGGAAGCTTTGATAACGGTGGAAATTGGCGAACCAAGCACAAGGTTCACAACAACCGCGGAAGAATCAAACAACGATGAGTTGAGGACAAATCTGAACTTCCTCGAGCAAAGAAGAGAAGTTGCACTAATACGTATGGCAGCCCAAAAACAAATTGTAGAGCGATATTACAATAGAAAAGCTCACCTCAGATATTTCAAAATTGGGGACTTCGTTCTCAAAAAAGTCTTCCAATCAACGAAGGAAGCTGGTGTGGGAAAGCTAAATCCAAATTGGGAAGGACCTTACAAAGTCCGTGGCATTGCTGGAAAAGGCGCTTACGAGCTGGAGGCTATGGACAGCAGAATCCTACCAACTAATTGGAATGCGGTTCATTTGAAGAAGTACTACGTCTAAGTAAACGGATTACCGCTGGTCATGTATCATTACTGTCACGCCCCAAAATCGAGGGACACGACCGGCACTCAACCGGAGGACCCCGGTCGAGCGGACCTGGAATTGCCTTTCCCATCCCACGCGTCACCCCGTGCTTTCAATATACATTATTCATGTGAAATAGCCATTTAGACTTAATCATAGACTTACAACTTGGATTCGTTTCTACTTTTTATCATTACCAACATATGATACTAAATACTTACAAAATACATACAACATTTTCCAGCGTGGATTACGATTCCGAACCGTACCATCACCTACCCAAAATACACATGTACACTACCCACATTGCGTCTACTGAGCCTCTAAGAGTACAATGGAGCTATACAATACTTGCCGGTAACAAGGCTCCGGCTATACCTTACACAAGTACCAAAGTAAGAATCCGGGATGAAAGATGGCATGAGGCACACTGGGCCCCGAGAGGAGAGGGGCTCACCAAAACTGCTGATAGGACGAGGGGGAGGCACTACTGTCGGTGTGCTGGAGTACCTACTATAGAACCACCTACAATCATCACAAGAATGTAGCGCCCCCGGCAAAAGGGACGTCAGTACATTTGAATTGTACTGGTACGCATGAACAAACTTTACTCTAGTAAACTCAATAATGCACATGCAAGAGACAGACAGAGAGTTACACAATTACTGCACAAAACATAGAAAGATACACAATGGAAGTTCCACAATTTTCACTTTATCGAAAATCACAATTTCAATTCCACCCTTGTCCCTCCTCATATCTCACCCTTATTCCTCCTGTTGCGGCGTGCAACCCAATCCCACCTGACAATTGTTGCGGCGCGCAACCCGATCCCACCTGACAGTTACGATCACACCCTTATCACTTCTCACATATCACCCTTATCTCCCTTGTTGCGGCGCGCAACCCGATCCCACCTAACAATTACAATCACACTTTTATCACTTCTTACATATCACTCTTATCTCCCATGTTGTAGCGCGCAACCCAATCCCACCTGACAATTACATCTCATGCCAACGATAACAATTCACAGTTCAATCATAGAAGATTTCAGCAATAAGAATACAACTTCTTTACATAACTTTTAGCATATACACTCGTACTCTTGGATTTATTATCCTGTTAGCACCATTTTTCATAACATGGTGGTGTGGTGGTCAACTAAAGAAGAACAAGTATTACACTTCACACATCACATAATTCGGACAACCAGTTGCACATATTATAACAATACACGTACCGTATGCTCAAACACCACAAGTGATTTTACAAGATTAAAGTTAGCCATACATACCTGGAGTCGAGTTTCCCTTTTCAACTTTAACCCACAACCACCGAACCGACTATTACTGTCAATCTAGTTCACAATTAGACATATTAATCTCATAATTTGAAGTCATGCATGCAATTCGGACTCTCTCAAGAATTTCGTCAAGCACTATGTGAACCTATTAGATTACCAACCCTATCTTTGTTAAGTTTTCCCCAACCCACTCCCTCTTATTAGATTAGCACCTTCATTAAACATGCATGCAAGGTCTTAGCTAATATTTCTAAGAATCAATCTAGGCCAACCCTCCCTTTGTTTAAAGAAAATCAGAAAATTAAAGGAAAAGAAAGAAAAGGGGCTGGGAACCCTTACCTGCTAGAATGGGGAAGAAGGGGATTACTCGAATTGCGAGGCCTGAAAGACCTTGAAATTTACTTTGGTGGAAGGATCACTTCCTTTCTCAAGAACTCTCTTTTCCTTCTCTCTATTTGTTCAGAAAACTTGTTAAAATGAAAGGGGGCAGGGGTTAAATGAAACTAGGGTCGGGTATAAAAATTTAGAAAACTAAAAGACCGTGTCGAATATGCGATCGCATTCCTGATATGCGGTCCGCATATTGGACCGCAGAATGGCCCCAGGTGGGCCAAATTTTGAAAACATTTTGCCCAGGTATGCGACCACTATGCGGTCTGCATACACATTATGCGATCGCATTATGCATCGCATACATGTTATGCGACCGCATTATGCATCGCATAACACCCCTTCAATTGGGTAGCGATCTGCCCGTGTATGCGACCACTATGCGGTCCGCATACACGTTATGCGATCGCATAGTGCGTCGCATAACCCCCAATTTCTGGAAAAATTAAGTCCTTTCAAATATGGGGTATTTTTACAAAAATTAAGGTCCGTTTTAAGAATTTCCACAGAGTTAACCACTAGGGGACTTATTCGGGCATTATTTTAAGCAAGAAATTTTACGGGTCTTTACAATTACGTTCGATTTTACTTTAGTACAGTTAAAATTATACTAACCACTTTAGATGATAGGCAAAAACCTAACCCATCGCCAGATGATGATATTAGACCTGCAAAGACACGAGGAAGTAACTGAATTCGCGGTCTAGGGTTACAACTTTCTTATGGACGTTTTAAAGGGTTAAGCAGTCATCATCTAAAAACTATATACCTTTGAGTCCCGTATGATTTTCCTTTTCAGGAAAAGGACCACAAGGAAGGAATAGTAAAGTGCTCGATATTTCATTCTTCAAAGCTCAAATACTTGGGGGACTATACAATATGGAAGGCAAAGAAGACTATCAAAAAGTCAAAGCTTAAGCTTGAAGATCCATCTTCCCAACAAGTCAAGTACTATGAGTAAAATCAAAGAGCCAAAGACTGTAAGCACAAACCCTGACTCAAAATCCTTCGAAAAACATATTTGTAAATGTAAACGAGTGTTCAGGTTAAAGGCAAAATATTAGTTACGGGTAAAAATGCACATCTTTGTACTTATTCAGAAAATTGTTGTAAATGAAAAGAGTTGTGGACAAAAGATCATTATCCATGTACTTGTTCAGAAAACTAAAATAAATGAAAACAATTACGGATGTAGGATCATAGTTCTTGTACTTATTCAGAAAATTGTTTTGAATAAAAATAGTTACGGATGAAAAAATATTACCCTTGTATTCATTTTAAAACTGTTATCAATAAAAACATTTATGGGTAAAAATTCATACCCTTATATTTAAAACTGTTGTAAACATAAATAGTTGTCCCATTGTACTAATTCGAAAAAACTGTTGCAAAATAAAAAGGGTTATGAGTGCAAGGTTATATTGAATCTGTTAAAAGAAAAAAAAAGTTGCAAAATGAGCTATAGACGATACATAAATACATGTGAAATGTTATGAAAGTTCAATGCAAAAACGTTTTTCAAAACATTGTTAAAGAAAAACATGTGAAACTTCCTATCTCTCTTTTGTATATTTACACCATTATGAAATTGAGACGTCTTCTTCATTAAGTGTCGAGCAAAAAAGGGTCTTCTTTTATAAAATTGTGCCTGTTACGGAAAGGTACGAACAATCTAAGCATTTTAAATTCAAAGCCAAAAACTCAGAGGTAAACCAAAAACCTCAAAAAGAAAGCATGAAGAAACTTAAGAGTGAAACAAAAACTCGAAGAAAGCTAAAGTCATGCTAATATTGATATTAATGTATTACGGAAAAATAAACTAGGTGTTAACTTAGTCTATGCCGAATTAATTTTTGCATTGATTGCCCCTAAGTTGTCAGTTGGGGACTTACAAAGGATCCAACTTTACTGCCGATGGGACTGGGGGTAACCACCAATTGATACAAATAAAAAAAAAGAACCAAGTTCTTTAAACTTTTTCAGATGGGGGGTTGTCTTCACTGGCAGGAGGAGCAGCTTGAGATGGAGAGACATGAGCAGCAGGGACCTCAACCTCAGGTGAATAAAGGTTCTGAATTTGGTGAGACCTCTCAATCGTCTCTTTGGCTTTAGCAATTTCGGCTTCCAAGTCAAAACCCTCTTGGCCCATTTCCATCAATGTGTCAAGGCGGGCGTTCAGATAAACCCAGCTAACATAACCAACTGCTTTGTCTTCAAGAACATCATAGTCTTTCTCCCGCTGTTCAGCTTCAGCTTTTAACTCATCTCTTTCAGCCACGACAACATCATGAGAGACCTTTAAAGGAGAAAGAGACCTTTCCAGAAACTGGACCTTCTCCAAAGAGTTACGGAGGTCTTCCTGGGATTGAGTGAGAGATTGAACAAGTTAACCAGAGTACTCCTCCTTCTGGTCCAGCAAGGCCTTCAGGCTCCTAATCTCCTCAGAGGCACATGAATGTTGTTCTACAAATGAAGACTCTAAGACACTATTATCCTTTCCTACCTGGTTTGAAGACGCATTCTGGACAGCCAGTTCTACTGCAACAACTCTAACACGCTGCTCCAAGGTACATTTTTCTTCCTCCATGTCTAGCTGCAAACACTCGTACTGCTCTTTCCAATTTATAGCCTCGGTTGGGAAATCCTTTGCTGCTTGCTCCATCTGAACGACCCTCTTCATTAACTTTGTGCCTACAAGATTGATCTACATAAAAAAACATAAATTAGATACGGGAAAATCATATGTAAGTATGTATGAAAAGCAAGTTTTACCTTTAAGGACGAGTGCACAATCTTGTTCATCCAAGTCAGGGTACTATGGCTTTCCAGCTTAGACCTTTCAATCGGGACTATCAACGGCTTTAACCATACATCATCCTGGCTGACTTCTTCAAGAGGCTACCCGCTGCTGGAACCTCTATTATAACCTGCCTCATCTCCCCCTACTGGAAGACCCTACTTCTACAGCAGAAGGCACGGAAGCGGGGAAAAATGAAGGAGCCACGGGCAGAGTAGGATGAGGAGCAGAAATAGCCATGGGAGAAGAAGCAGCAACAGGAGCAAGAATAGCCATGGGAGCAGAAACAATAACGGGAGAAATTGAAGGAAATCCTTTAGGAGCAGGAGGAGAGAAAATAGCAAGAGGGGCTTCATCAGAAATGGTACCAAAACCTTCACGGAATAGGAGATCAACAAATTCACGAACAGGAGAGGGAGTCGCATCCTCAGGGGCAGATTCAGGAAAGGGAGGGCCAACATTAGGTGCACACTCATCGTCAGAGACCACCTTCCTCCTACGTGACCTGTGGACTAGTGAACCCTCCTCTTCCTACTCCTCTAAGGTCCTGGGTCCAGTTGTTTTTCTTTTCGATGAGGAGGAACTAGTAATGATCTCCTGGGACTTTGCCAGGGACAACCTTGAAGTGGACACAGCCGCAACAGAAATACCACGAGCAGCAAACCTTACCAAATGAAAGGGGTCAGGTAAAACCTAAAATAAGAAGGAAGTAAAAACTAAAACACATTGCTCACTGTGGGTCTTAACCTTCCAACCAAACCTCCCAGAGAGGTATTTCCACGAACGTTCTTCTAACGGAGCAATCAACAAGAGTTTTTTTACCCAATCTCGGAAACCGGAGACATTCTAAATGGTTTCCATGATAGCTGCAAAGAAAAGAAACAGTTATGGTACTGATAAAGTATCAAAAGCAAAGGAGAGGAAAGTGAGAAAAATTGTACTCACGTGCAAGATTCAACTTCTCAAGGAAGGGGAGATTTTCTTTACCTACTAAACTTGCAGTAGGAACAACAACATATCGAAGATACCACCCTCGGTCTTTATCATCATCGGGAGTAACTAACACCCTTTTACTCCTCTCCGTAAGAGTAAACACTCCTTGGCGGAACAACATCAGAGAATAGAGGTGAATAAGATGATGAAAAGTGAAGGGTACAGAAGCTAAATTGGCCAAATACCTAAGGCACGCGACAACTCGCCAAACAAGAGGACCGACTTGTCCCAGACAAATTTTGAAGAATCGACAAAACTCGATGATAACAGGGTCGATAGGAGGATTGAATCCTAATGTGAAAGGGTAAGTATAAATATAAGAATACCCAGTCTTGTAAGAGGTTATTCTTTGGTTATTGCCAGGAACAATAAAAGGAGAATCAGGTTTCCAAGAACAATCCCTGCGTACAAGAGGCACCAAGCCCTCTGTTATCTGAGTAGGATAAAGTTCAGCACTGTCATGCGAAGATATTGAAGAAAGTTGTTCGCTCATGGCCTGATTATCCTTGGAAAAATCAAACTCCACAGGGATAATTTCATCGACCCTCGGCTCGCGAAGCGGTTCACTATGTCCTCTACTCTTGGACAAAGATCTCGAAGCCCTATCCCCTGAAGAAGATAAAGAAACAAAAGACCTAGAAGAAGATGAGGGAGTAACATGAGAAGAAGTAGCACCCTTAGAAAGGGGTAGAACCTAAGCTCCTAAGCCTACCCCCTATCCTACTCCGAGTTGGAGCAAAAGAAGGAGTCAGTTCATCAACATTAATGATTTTCCTAGATTGCTGGTTTGAAGAAGACATATTTACAAAGAATGAACAATTAACAAATAAAGAAAGAAGGTCAGAAGTTTTTCGTGTAAGTAAAGAAAGGAAAATGGGTATTTATACCCGAAGGCAACTGTCAAAAAATGGAAAAAATAGTGATGTGAAAGTCATAATTGAAGTTGTCACTTCGTGACTAATGCAGCCGCAAAAAGCCCTAAAAGGCACTGAGTAATTGCAGAACCAACTCGGGAACGCCATGTGTCATGAGCATTAAATGGGAAGTGAAAAGCGATGCATACATTCAGAGATGGATGCAATGGTACAAGTGAAGAGATGACAAAATATTTCCAGCACGAGTATCCACTTACCAAATACAACAACAACAACAACAACTACCCAGTAAAGTCCCTCAAAGTGGGGTCTGGGGAGGGTAATGCGTACACAGACATTACCCCTACCACCATAGGGTATAGAGGTTGTTTCCAATCGACCCTCAGCAAGGGAAAATAAAAGAAGAAAAGCAAAGACAATTCATTAGTAACTCCAGCAGAAATCGCAGAAATAGTAGCCTAAGTATGAAAATCATAAAAAATGACATGCAAGGATATTAGCCAGAAACTACCGTTTGGGAGCTCAATAAAATTCGCAAGCCATTTATGGTACACCCTACCCAACCCCCCCTCACCCCAGGGATGAAGTAAGAAAAGCTCTGGTACCCCCTATCCTACAACCCTATGCTAGACCTCCAAACCTTCCTATCAAGGGCCATGTCCTCGGAAATCCGCATTCTTTCCATGTCCTGCCTAATCACCTCTCCCCAATACTTCTTAGGACGCCCTCTACCTCTGCTCGAGCCAACCACCACCAGCCACTCACATCTCCTCACCGGGGCATCAAGGCTTCTCCTCCGCACGTGCCCGAACCATCAAAGCCTTGCTTCCCGCATCTTCTCGTCCACCGGGGCCACGCCCACCTTCGCCCGAATATCTTCATTCCTAATCCTATCTATCCTAGTGTGCCCGCACATCCACCTGAGCATCCACATCTCCTCTACCTTCATCCTCTGAATATGGGAGTTCTTAACCGGCCAGCACTCTGCCCGCATACAACATGGCCGGTCTAACCACGTCTCCATAAAACTTACCCTTGAGTTTTGATGGCACTTTCTTGTCACACAAGACTCCTGATGCAAGCCTCCATTTCATCCAACCCGCCCCTATACGATGAGTGACATCCTTACCGATATCTTTATCCCCCTGAATCACCGACCCAAGGTACTTGAAGCTGTCCCTCTTGGGGATGACCTGATATCCAAGCTTCAAGTCCCTGCCTACTTTACTTGACTCGGCGCTAAAATTGCACTCCAGGTACTCTGTCTTAGACCTACTTAATTTGAAACCCTTATACTCGAGGGTCTGTCTCCAGACCTCCAGCCTCTCGTTAATATCGACCCTCGTTTCGTCAATCAAAACTATGTCATCAGCAAATAACATACACCATGGCACATCCCCTTGAATATGGTGTGTTAGTGCATCCATCATCAAGGCAAATAGGAATGGGCTAAGCGGAGATCCTTGATGAAGCCCCTTAACTACCAAAAAATGCTCTGAGTTGCCTCCCACCATCCTAACCCTAGTCTTAGCTCCATCGTACATGTCCTTGATCGCTCTGATGTAGGCTTCCGGTACGCCCTTTGCCTCCATACATCTCCGCAGCACCTCCCTAGGGACCTTGTCATACACTTTCTCCAAGTCAATAAACACCCTGTGCAGGTCCTTCTTCTTATCCCGGAACTGTTCCACCAATCTCCCAACAAAGTGGATAGCTTCCGTAGTGGAGCGACCCGGCATGAAACCAAACTGGTTTTCGGATATAGACGTCATATTCCTCACCCTCACCTTCACCCACCCGCTCCCAGACTTTCATGGTATGACTTAGTAATTTGATACCCCTATAATTGTTACAACATTGGATATCACCTTTGTTCTTATACAAGGGCACCATTGTACTCCACCTCCACTGCTCGGGCATCCTCTTAGTCATAAAAATTACATTGAACAACCCAATCAGCCACTCCAAATATTAATCGATAACTAAATGGTAAGTGGGGGGGGGACTATCTGTATTGGTAAAAATGAGCTTCACAAGTGCAACAATTATGATGACTCAGCAATCTATGTGGAGCGATGAAATCATGACAACTAGACAGGACTTCATGAAGAGGTACGAGGAAAAGAGGCACGAAATAGCATACCCACGGGGTAATCAGATACGGGAATCTCAACCTAATTGAGAAGACGAAGAGATACGGTCAGAATGAATCCAGGTTGAATAAAGGGAAGATTCAGAGATCTTAAATTAATGAGCCAAATGTTACATAACCTTCACACGACAGTTACGGTTAATCATTGTAATGTTACATTAATGCCATTATTAGTCACTAATTCTCAATCACTGAAAAGAGAGACGTTATATAAAGAAATTCCCTATATAAGGGAGTAAAATATTACTTGTAAGCACACGTTCGAACCGCTACTGCAATATACTTACTACGCATCTTACTGCTTTCTATTTACTAGTTTACTTGCAATTATTAGTATATCATTTGGTTATCAGAAACCCGTGTTCTTCCTAAATTAGCTCTGAAAGAGAATCTAATTCTTTGGTTAAATAACTACGCTTAGCTCAGTCTATAAAGAAGAGTTGCGTGGATCAGAAGGCGTTTGATTTATCATTTATCGTGGGCGATATAATTCTCTTGAAAATCTCGCCGATGAAGGGTATCATGTGGTTCGGTAAGAAGGGCAAGCTGAGTCCGAGGTTTATTGGCCCATTTGAGGTGTTGAGGCGAGTTGGGGAGGTTTTCTTTGAGCTTTCTTTGCCTCCCAGTCTTTAGAAAGTTCATCCGGTCTTCCATGTTTCTATTTTCCGAAAGTGACAGAATAGACAGGTCCCATGTGTTGGGTTTATGAGGAGGAGCCAGTTGCTATTGCTGACAGACGGGTTTGCCAGTTGAGGTCCAACAAGATTTCTATGGTAAAGTTCCAGTGTAGGGGTCAACCAGTTGAGGAAGAGACTTAGGAGACCGAGGAGGACATGAGTAGATATCAACACATATCCATCATTCCAAGTATGATTCTAGACCCGTTCGAGGATGAACGTTTGTTTAAGAGGTAGAGAATGTAACGACCCGACCGATCATATTGCTTTCTAGATCGTTGTTACCTAATAAATACCCCATGATGTATTTTTACAATCTTATAACTTACAGGGGTAGTTGGTTTGGGTTTAGAAGGGTTCGGGTTTGAATCGGAATACTTATTTCCTTAATAACGGTCTAGGAGGGCCATGTTTTACTTGAGTCAGCATTTCGAGTAGGCGACCTCAGAACCGATATTTGATGGTTCCAATAATTTCGTACGATTTTGGAATTGGGCGTGTGTTCGAATAGGGTTTCGGGTGATTCGGGAGCGTTTCGCCGCTTAATATCGAAAGTTGGTTTATTGAAGGTTTTCTAGTTCTTTAAATTTTGTTTGGAGTAGACATTGGTGTTCTCAAGGTTCGTTTGGGATTCAGAGCTAGGAAATAGTTATGTATGGTGATTTATGTCTTCTATGGAAAATTTAGTGTCACTCTGAGTAGTCTAAGTATGATTTGGCACATTCTCGGAGTTAGTTTAGAAGCTTGAAGTTCATAAGTTGATTCATTTTAGTTTTGGGGTGCGATTCTTAGTTTCGTTGTTGTCCTATATGTTCCGAGGGTTAGAGCAGGTCTGTGTTATGGTTATGGACTTGTTGGTTCATTCATATAGGGGCTCGGGTGCGTTTCGGACCGCCCAAAGCGAAGTCCAAAACTGCTGGTGTGTTGGTTATGGTTTCCTTCTTCGCGAAGGCGGAAGGACACTCGCGTTCGCAATGAAGGAATTGGGGATTGGGAGGTTTTTCTCTTTGCATTTGCGAAGAAAAGGCCACGTTCGCAAAGCTTCAGGGCATGTGGCCTTCGCGTTCCCGATGGCCACGTTACATTCTCATAGAAGGGTTAGGAGGCCAAGGGTTTGTGGGTCATTATCGTTCGCGTTTGCAAAGGGAGGGTCGCATTCGTGTTGCTTGGGTTGGTCTAGCTATTGCGAATGCGAGGACCCTGTCGCGTTCGCAAAGAAGGGTAGGGTCAATTGGGCAGTGACTTTATTAATTTGGGGAATTTGGCCATTTTATTCATTTCTCTCTTTTGTTGGATGATTTTAGAGCTTCTTGGAGAGGGGTTTTCACCTAGCTATTGAAGGTAAATGATTTTCATATAATGTAAGTTAAATACATAGATTATTGGTAGATTTTAACACGTAAAATAGGGGAATTTTAGGAGTTTATTGAAAAACCCTAGGTCTTTAATAAAAACGAGATTAGACCATGAAAATGATTATGAAATTGGGTAAAATTGTATATTTGTGTTTGTGAGGCTGTGGGTAACAATTATTTACAATAATTTCTAGAATTCGGGCACGTAGGCCCGGGGGTGAATTTTAGGAACCTTCCAAATTGGGTTGGGTAATCACTCTAATCGTTAAATCATGAACTTTTGAGAAATTATTGATTTGTTTGTACTACCTTTGGTTAGTTTCGGATTGTTCGGTACTAACTTGCAGCTTTTAAAGTGGTTTGTGGACCAGAAAGTGGACTTGGGAATGAGGTAAGTCTCTTGCCTAACCTTGTAAGAGGTATAAATTTTTATATGCTACTAATTGTGGGTGCTACGTATGCACGAAGTGACGAGAGTCCTTCCGTAGCTAAATTCATGTTATGTCGAGATAGACATATGCCATTATTATGCTATCACTTGCACTATTTGAACGCAACTTACTAGTATAATTGCTTGTATTAATGAGTAAAATTTGATTAAATATTGTGTTAATTCGAGCTTCGTTACTTAGAGATTTCGCAGAAATTTTTAATCATTGATGGTAATTTATATTCTTTTATGGGCTTAACTTGGAGTTGTAAATACATAATTCGTAATCTAAAGAGTTTCCCTATTTCTTTGGATCAGGCGGAACGCCTCGACAATATTTATATATATTATGGGATGCATCCATGGATCGGGCTGTATGACCTCGGTAGTGTATGTAAACGATTATTATGGATCGAGACATACGACCTCGGCATAACTCGTGTGTGTTGTCACTAGGAGTCCAAGTATACTTGATATATCCTTCATGACTTGAGGTATTATAAATAAACGTTTGTCCCTTACTTGTTGAGATAAGCATATGATTTATGGGAACTTTTAATTGTTATTTATTTAAGGGATCATTTAATTATTGTCTCTTATTTTGTTATTGATTTTGCATTTCATGCCTATTTAATATTCTTGTACATTTTATATTATGCACACTAGTAAGCGTCGATGTCGACCCCTCGTCACTACTTTTTCGAGGTTAGACTAGATACTTACTGGGTACACGTTGGTTTTGTACTCATGCCACACTTCTGCACATGTTGTGCAGGTTCTGAGGCAGGTACATCTGAAGTTCGTCCACGAGCACATCTGCTACCTAGATGTCTAGCAGTGAGCTACTTCTCATGCTCCATTCTGCCGTACCCGGAGCCTTCTCTTATTATGTTTATCATTTCTGTCTATTCTATTTCAGAAAGTAGTTCTTTCGGAGTTCTGTACATTCTACTAGATGCTCGTGCACTTGTGACACCGAGTTTTGAGAAATCTAGTACACACTCATGGGTTTTGATTATCTAATTCACAATCTTACTTTCACGTCTAGTTTATGCTTTACATTACTATGCTCACTTACTATTTGTTTCCTTATTAAATAAAACTCAAAGACTTTAATAATATTAAAATGAGCAACTAAATGGGTAGTTTACCGTTGGCTTGTCGAGGTGCAATGTTAGGCGCCATCACGACCTATAGTAGAAATTGGGTCATGACGGATATCTATCTTTGAGAGGCTACAGGGCATCTAGAATAAACTTCCCAACTTTCTTTACTTGTCGTGCGGCTTTGATTCAGCTTGAAGCTTATCTCTTTGAATTCCTTCCACTCACTCGTATGTTATGTGCACGCTTGGCATTAGCTGTGCATCAATGGCTTGTGATTCCATGGATGAGGTGCGAGATGTGGTTTTTGTGTTTTGGTGATAGGCCAATATGGAGGACTTGAGGCTAGGTTTAGACCGCAGCTTGGGCTTAGTAGTTTCAGTTATGTAGCCATATTCTATTAGACTTATTTGTTTGGTAGTATCCCTAGGAGTTGGATTATGGTTGGGTCAGTGGTTGGATGTCTATATGATGAGTATGATGTGACTACGGAATGTGTTCCGATGGCTTGGATGTGACGAGAAAATTTTACTTGGGATGTGGAAAGGACTATTGAGTGATTGATTTCTTTCTTGATGTGTCGTACAGTCTCGAGTTATGAGTGTGTTGAGGGATCTTTCTTGTTGTTCATTTGTGGGATGAAGTAAATTCTTATGTCTTGTTGACGAGTTCAGACTTGAGAATATTTGGTGATCATATAGTGGTTGCGGCCATGAAAGGGCATATTGAGATTCTAGTTTGAGACTATGAAGGTGGGTTACAAGTGTTGCAATTTGAGTTTGATTGCTTGGGAAATTTTGCTTGCCTACCACGAGGATAGATGTAAGTTTACCAGATGATTTAAGGTATTTTGCGATTTGTATTACATGAGCTTATGAAGGATTCAACTGAATTATAGTGGGGGATTATGGCATTAATGGAGTAAGGACATTTTGGGTTATCGAACGTTGTGGTCTATGGATTTGAGCCAAGTGGGGGAGTCTGCTATCAATGATCAGGTTGCAGGTTATGTGTACTTTTGTTTCGGCATAAGGCATGTTTGTGGATCAATTATGACTTGAAGAGGTTAGTTTTGAGGATGACTTGAGCAAGAAAATTTCTGGATGCATGATGTATTACGCTATATGGATATACGGAGATCTTAGAATGGTTTAGGTTTGTCATTTGTGATGGATGTAATGTGCCAATAAAAAGGGAGTCACTCGGTTCCTTTGAGGTGAGGTTACTTCTTTGGGTGTTGGTTTGCTAATGGAGCACATGTCATTCGGATTTTTTGGGAGGTACATTCAAGAATAGAATAAGGTGGATGAATCTCGAGAAGGTTTTAATGAGTTCAAGATACATATGTGGTCTTTGAGGAATTTTCGGATTTGTAAACGGCTAAGATACGAGATTTGCAATGGATGGTACCGAGACTCGCGAATGCGGCATTTTGGGTGCTTAAGAGGGAATACATTAGCTCATGAGCCTTCAGACGATTTGGTTTCATTTTAGGATCTGTTATGGTAAGCGTTGGATTAAGGGACATAGTGTACTGCAAGGAGAAGTGTTAACTTGAGGGAGATTCGGAGGTAACTCAGAGAAATAAGATAGCTTGGTAGTAGGTTGCATCAGCATGGTAATGAATTTGATCGGTTCTTTTAGTTCTTTTTATGTGGCAAGGATTTTTAGGTATGATGTGGCAATGCTCCTGGGTTTGACGATCGGTGTAACTTGGTTTAGTTAGAGGAATTCAGGTCAGATGGCTTGGTTATGTACATATGGTTTTGAAAAGTTCTTGATGGTGTTGACCACGGCTTTGGATGGATACTTTCTATAGGCATAGGGAGTTTGCTGTGCGTCGTTATTTACTCCTAGATGGGGTCAAGTGGAAGATTTTGGGCTTATTGAGTATGTATTCTGCTTGCAACTCAGAGCTCATAATGGAATTCTTGTGTTTTCATATGATGGCATGATAGATGCGGTGCGACATGTGGGATTAAGACTTTTATTGCAAGTTTGCTATTTAGTTTCGAAGGGAAGGTCTTGAGTTCCAGACAATATGGATTGTCTTTGATGTTTAGAAGAACGTTGGAAGTATTTCAGAAAGGCGCACTGTGTTTTGACTGTTAATGTTCGGATTTTCTATGTGGTACAGAAGAATTATGGAAGTATTTCTCGTGGAACGATTGTGTATGAAGGATGTGTTAGTCATATGACTGGTTGAGTTTGGATCAGATATGGTGATTTTGATATTCTAGAGAATTGGGGAAGTTGTCATATGCAGATTGTTTCTTGGTTGCGGACTGTAGAGGTATGGCCAGAGTTAGACAACTAATAGTAGGTGTTATGGTTAGGTTATTATATACTTTTGGTGGGTTATTTATCTATTTGTGGATGGCCAGAGTTGATTTGGGGGGCCATTGGTAGGCCTAATTAGGACGTGCATTCTACACTAGGTTGGATTTGTTGATTCTGTACCGCTATTGTTGAGGGGTGTGTCATTTAGTTAGAGTTGAGCTTGCTCGTTTTTTGATATGTTTTATGTGTTACTTTTCTATGCAACGAAGGGTTATGATCTATTGGTTAATTGCACACATGATGTGTTTCTATTTAAGCTTTATGGCAAAATTTGAACAAAATGGTTATTGAGGTGTTGAATGATTGGTTGCGCCTTGGTTATGATCTTTCCTATTGGTGGTATATTGTGCTATCCATTTCCCCGTTGTTATGGTCATGCACTTTGTGTGTTTGTTGTAGATTTGTGTATGGTTTTTGATTCTGAGCATTATGGATTGAGGTATTTAATATGGATCGGTGTCTGTATTGGGTTACGCACTGCGGCGGAGTTAGGTTGGGATATGATCATTTGTGTTGATTTCATGTGTTTCACTTCTCCCTGGTATGATGGGCTTATAGCAATGCGTTTGTTGTGGTACTTGTTGAGATTGCGGGACGGTTTTCTCAGTTAGTTCTCTTTCCATTTTTGAGTACATTTGAGTTGTTGCTTGGTTGTGCACAGATTGCACGGTTTGTGGCTTTAGGTAGTATTGATGTGATATGTAAGTGGAGCAACTTGTATTTGATGAGATGAGGTCATTGGACCAGGGATGACAGTTATCGAATTTCATTTCACTATGTTTGAAAGAATAATATTAGACGTCAGTTTATAATTTAATAGTGGTTCTCATCGGGCAAGCGAGCTCCACGGCTTGTTGATCTGATGAGTGGTTATGATTTTCTGCATTCTTCATCATCATTGGCAGTGTACAAAGGTTTAGAACAAGGTTTTAATTGATGTGAGTTTGTTACTAGTATTAGATTTGTTATTGAGTAGTTATTGTGGATGGAAGCTATTCTTATGAGTATCTAAGTTATGTGGTATATCATGTGATTATATCTTTGGTTACGGTTATGGCTTGATACAGCTTGTTCAGACATATACAGTGTGTGGATGCGAGATTCGGGTCTTGTAATAGATTTCGGATGTTCAAGATTTGATTCTAAGTCTTATGGATTATGGTTTATGAAAGGATCTTAAGTTAGGTTGTATTTTCAGGCTTATACGGATTGGGGAGACGTGGGATCACCAATGGGTATGCTCATATGGTGAGTATACACAGTGATTTGAAGGTTTTGGAACGACTCTTGGCATGTTCAAGGATGAACTTATATTTAAGTGAAGGAGAATGTAACGACCCGACCGGTCATTTTGAGCATCCGGTTCGGTGGTTTTAGGTCATGAGTAACTTCACATGGTGTATTATGACATGCATTAGTTGTCAGTTTTTGTCTTCGAGTTGGGAGATTTGATCAAGTTTGAATTTTATGTATTTGACCTCATATCAAAGTTTTTATGGTTCTGTTAGGCCCGGATGGTAATTTCGGACTTATGTATATGCTCGAATTTGCATTTCAAGGCTTCTACAAGATGTTGGCCATAATTGGGGAAAGTTGGCAATTCAAAAATTTGGAAGATTCATAAGTTTTATCGGGAGTAGACTTTGATGATATCGGTTTGGATTGTTATTTTGAGAGTTAGAATAGTTTCATTAAGTTTAATTCGAGGTGTGATTCGTGTTTTGATGTTGTTATATGGGATTTAAGGCCTGGAGAAGATTCATACTATATTTTTGGACTTAATGGTTTGTTCGAACGGGGTCCCGAGGGGCTCGAATGAGTTACGAATAGGTTTCGATTGTGTTGCACTCATTTTTATATTTCGATGTCATTTCTTCAAGCATAAGTGGTATCACATTAAGAAAACGAGCTCCAAATTCTATTTTGATTGAAGCATTAGATATGTATCTTAATTACAGAGACATAGGAAAAGAATCGTCAAATTTGGACATCCTGTGAGGTAGTTATGCTCATTTTAGTATCGGAGAAGACAACTGGTGCGAAAAATAGTCCGCAAAAGCAGAAATGACAGCTGAAAACCCGCAGATGCGGATTTTTGGGTGCAAAATCAGAAATCGTTACAATAACAACAACAAACTCAGTTTGATCCCAACATGTGGGGTCTAGGGAGGGTAGTTTGTACGCAGACCTTACCCCTACCTAATGCAGGTAGAGAGGTTGTTTCCAATAGACCTTCGGCTTAGGAAGGGCAAGAAGAAGAAGAGGAAATCAAGGAAGGAAGAAAGATGGAAGAGAAAAGAAAAAGGGGGAGATAAAGGATAAGTAGTACCAACTAATAGTAACAGGGAATACAATACCTGAGACGAACAAAACTATATAACGTAATAGAAATCTAAGAATATGAAGGGACATGCATGCTACTAAGACTATCGGTGAACAACTATAAACTACCTACTAACCTTCTACCTTAATCCTCGACCTACAGACCCTCCTATCAAGGGTCATGTCCTTAGTGAGCTGAAGCAGCGCCATGTCCTACCTAATCACCTCTCCCCAGTACGTCTTAGGCCTACCTCGACCTCTTCTCAAACTCTCCTTGGCCAACCTCTCACACCTCCTAACAAGAGCATCAATTCTTCTTCTCTTAACATGTCTGAACCATATCAGCCTCGACTCTCGCATATTGTCCTCCACGGAGGCTATTCCCACTCTATCCCGAATAGCTTCATTCTTAATCCTATCTCTCCTCGTACGCCCACACATCCATCTCAACATCCTCATTTTTCTACTCTCATCTTCTGCACGTGGGAGTTCTTGACTAGGCAACACTCAGCCCCATACACCATAGCTGGTCGAACCACCACTCAATAAAACTTACCCTTAAGTCTTAGCGGCACATTCCTATCATAGAAAACACCGGAAGCGTGCCTCCGCTTCATCCATCCCACTCCGATGCGATGCACGACATCTTCTTCAATCTTCTTGTTACTCTGGATAATAGACCCGAGATACTTAAAACTCGCTCTCTTGGGGATAACTTGAGCATCAAGATTAACCTCTACTGAACTTGCACTCCAGGTATTTTGTCTTGGTTTTTTTCAGTTTGAAACCTTTAGACTCCAAGGTATGTCTCCAAACCTCAAACATTGCATTAACTCCGCTACACGTCTCGTCAATCAACATTATATCATCGGCAAATAGCATGCACCAAGGAACCTCCCCTTGAATTTGACGCGACGGTACATCCATCGCCAAGGCAAATAAAAATGGGCTAAGAGCGATCCTTGGTGCAACCCCATCACCTCAGGGAAATGCTCCGCGTCATCACCCAAAGTCCTCACCCGAGTCTTAGCATCATCATACATTTACTTAACCACCCTAATGTACGCTACCGGAACACCGCTAACCTCCGAACACCTCCACAGGACCTTACTCGAAACTTTATCGTATGCTTTCTCAGGGTCAATAAACACCATATGCAAATCCTTCTTCCTCTCCCTGTACTGCTCCACTAATCTCCTTACCAGATGAATCGCTTCCATAGTCAAACGCCCCGGCATGAATCCAAACTGATTCTCGGAAATAGACACGCACCTCTTCACCCTGGCCTCCACCACCCTCTCCCAAACCTTCATAGTGTGACTCAACAACATGATACCCCTATAATTGTTGCAATTTTGGATACCACCCTTGTTCTTTTAAAGAGGAACCATCGTACTCCACCTCCATTTTTCGGGCATCTTCTTTGTCTTAAAAATAACATTAAACAGCCCAGTGAGCCACTCCAAACCTGCCCGCCCCCCTCTCTTCCAAAATTCCACCGGGATTTCATCTGGCCCCGTTGCTCTTCCCCTGCACATCTTACGCATCGCCCTTTCCACCTCCTCTACCATAATCCGCCCACAGTACCCAAAATCCCACCGACTCTCGAAGTGCTCCAACTCGCCCAACACAATGCGTCTATCCCCCTCCCCATTCAGTAGTTTATGGAAGTATGTATGTCATCTTCTCCTAATGAGTGCCTCATCCATCAACAGATTTCCATCCTCGTCTTTGATGAACTTGACTTGGTCTAAGTCACGGGCTTTCCTCTCCCTCACCTTGGCCAACCGGTACAACCTCTTGTCCCCGCTTTTTCCCTCGATCTCCTCGTATAAACGAGCAAACGTCGCGTTCTTAGCCGTCGTAACTGATAACTTCACCTCTTTCTTTGCCTTTCTATAACATTCCCGGTAAGTCCTTTTTTCCTCCTCGTTTGTACTCTCTACTAGCTTCAAATAAGAAGTTTTCTTAGCTTCCACTTTACCTTGAACCTCTCCATTCCACCACTAATCCCCTTTATGACCCCTAGGAGAGCCCTTCGTGGCCCCTAAGACCTCTCTAGCAACTACCCTAATGCAATCCGTAGTCGTGAACCACATACTAGATGTGTAGCCCCTACTCATCCAAGCCCTCACATCCAATAACGTCTCCCCTAACTCCTGAGCTTTGTCATTGGTCAAGTTACCCCACTTGATCTTAGGTTGACTGCACCGCGCCCTCTTCCTCCTACTCCTCTGGATCTCCAGGTCCATAATTATGAGCCTAAGTAGAGTCGTGAGGTGCTCACTTGGGATGACCTTGCAGTCACTGCACAGACCTTTATCACATTTTCTGCAGAGAAAATAATCAATGTGAGTCTTGCCCATTGAATTCCGGAAAGTGACATGGTGCTCTTCCCTCTTCGGAAAACTCGACTTAGCTATAACCAAATCAAAAACTCTAGCGAAATCCAACAGTGAATTACCTCCCTCATTCCTATCCCTAAAACCATACCCGCCATGCACATCATCATAACCCCTAGCACTATCCCCAGTATGACCATTGAAATCTCCACCAATGAACAACTTCTCTATGTATGGGATACTACACACCATCTCGTCCAAATCCTCCCAGAATTGCTTCTTCACCTTCTGGTCCAAACCTACCTTAGGGGCGTAAGAACCAATCACGTTTACAGTAAACCCACCAACTACCAACTTAATACTCATCAACCTATCGTTTACCCTCCTAACCTCAACCATGAGCTCCCTAAGGTCCATGTCTACTAAAATACCTACCCCATTCTTACCCTCAGCTCTCCCTGAGTACCATAGTTCAAACCCGTCTACATCTCGTGCCATAGTACCCTTCCATCTAGTCTCCTAAACACACGCTATGTTGATCTTCCTCTTCTGAAGAATCTTACCTAACTCAACAGAAATCGTTGTGTATAAAAAAAATCAGACTACGTTCTTTTTGTATTTTGGGCATGTCTTGAGTTCTAGAGCTTCGATTGAAGTGATTTTTGCGGAATTGTTCTCGTATTTTCATGGGGTCAGTATATAACCTCAATTTTAGTGTTTTTAACATTATAACAGTATTCCATTTATGAATTAATCCATACTTTTTAAAGAAAATATACCACTTGGCAGGCTGCCTAGTTGCTAATATATATATATATATATATAAAATCCCAAAACTGGGTCCAAAGCTTACAAGATGTCCAAAATAAATACAAAATGCACAAAACAACTAGCTACCACTATGATCAAATAACTAAGGACTAAAGAGCTAGCTATTACAAAATGAAAAGTTGTGTGCTTCATTCTCCAGTCAGTGTATGTGAATCCAATAGCGAGGGGCAGATACCAAGTAGCACCTCTCAAGCTCTCACCAGGCACCAGGGTATGCGTTCTATTGAAAATGGACAAGTCTAGCATGAATTCCAAATAACTACACCACATAATTGAAGACAACCAGATCTTCCAACCAACAATGTTGCTCCAGAATGAACAACTCCATATTAATCTCCATTTCCATAAAGGCAGAATTATGAGATTGCCCAAACCATCTGAAACTTCACCTGCTCACTTAGCAAGCATAGCATGTATACTGCATTATCATCTCCATGCTGAGTGTGAGCACAAATTAATACCACATGAAAATGACAACACAATACACAACATAATAGGGAAAGAAATAGGTGATGACATGAATTTTTGTAACTTCATTGTAATGTCTAATGTATATAAACATTGTCGACCCTTATTCATATAAGGAAACCAAAGTGCAAAAGTAACTTCATATATGCATATGAACCAATCAATTGCAAGATGAAATGTGAGACCTTGTAAGCTTATAGAAAATACTACTTGATGCTTGCTTACAATTCTGAGTAATGCTAAACCACCCCCAGATTAAGCATGATAACATAATAATAACAATGGGAATCCATTCAACAGTATCCATAAATACACAAAAATATAGCATAAAGCAAGATCAGGCAGTGCATAACCAAATGAGTTCATCAATCAGGAGCTTTCCTCTTGGAAACCCTAACCCTAAGGTTACGAATATGAGATTTGTCCATATTGATCAATGTTTTTCCTTCAGTTGGAAGCTCATGAAATGAGTGAAATGTGATTGAACGTGCAAAAGAGAAAACTAGGTTAGCTAAAATATCTGCAACAATGTTGCCTTCCCTTAGAACATGCTGAAGAGCACATTATATGTAGTCTTTATCTCATTAATCTTCCTCACTTCATCCCCCATGCACCATGGTGTTTCCCATTCATCATCAATAATCTTCTTCATCACTAAAGAATTAGTCTCCATAATCAAAGGATGAAGCTACCTTGCCACACAATATGACAATCCCTCCACAATAGCCTTAGCTTCTGCTACTATATTAGTTGCCTCCCCTGTCTCCTTTGCCTTAGCAAACACCAAATCACCATCATGATCTCGTACAGAAAAGACATATGAACTTGGAACGGGATTTCCCCTAGATGCTCCATCTGTGTTGCACTTAAATCACCCCTCATAAGGTAGATACCATGTCACTCTCTTAGCCACTACATAAGGCATATAACCCTTAAAAATATGATCATTTTTTGCCACAAGAGAGGGATTTTAAATAGCCATGGATATCTCACCCTTGCAAGATAGTATAGTGTCTTGTTCACTTCATGAATCACCCTATTCCAAGACACTGCACCACCATGTTTCATTGTGTTCCTCCTCTTCCATAGTTCCCATGTAATCACAGTTGGAGCAACCAAAAATAATGGCTTGAGTTTAGGACAACACTTTGCGTTCCACCATGCTCTTATTACTTGATGCACCTGTACCAAATTGGCCACCAAACCTGCATCTTGAAGGAAAGTTTTCCACACCCTGGTTACAATGTCACTTGTTAAGAACAAATGTTGAAATCAGTCCTCATGAGGTTGTGAGCAACACCAACATTTAGACACTACCATGTATCCACCTCTTCTCCACAAATCATCAGTAGGCACCTTCCCTTTCCATACTCTCCATAAGAAGAATGAAACTTTAAAGGGTAAGCCTTTAGTCCACAACTTTCCAAAGTCAAGACTAACTGGCTCCTTATGTCACAAAATAATCTAGGCACTACTAACAGTAAACCTACCTGAAGATGTGGGCATCCATCTTGAAGTATCCCAGTAGTCCTCACTATTTGCAAACTGCACCTTCTATCTAATATGATCTGCAATGTCCAGCGGGAAAGACTGATCCAAAAGCTGGTCATTCCAGCCTTCTTCATCTGTCAAATCACACACCTCTTGCAACTCTTCATTTATTGGAAATTCTAGATGTACTACATGATACAAAGCCCCTAAGCCAGTCCAATTCTCATGTCACACATTAGTAGACCCCTATTCATTTCCCATAGGATTTCATGATCCACTTCTTCCCTTGCTTCTAACATCTTCTTCCATACATGAGAGTCTTCCCTAAATTGAACTACAGTAGGTAGTTTTATTTTACAATATTTATTCCACATAAAGTTTGACCATAGTGACTTGGTTGTTTTAAACCTCCAATAGAGCTTTAGAGACATCAACCAAACATCTAAAACCTACACCCCCTTGCTCCTTAGGCAGGTATAGGTTTTTCCATTTTGTCCAGTGCCTACTCCTGCCTTCTTCCTTATTGCTCCAGAAAAACCTAAAAAAAGGTTTTGTGTAAGTGTTCAAGCACATTATCTGGTGGACCAAGTACAGAAAAGATATGTAGGCATCCTTTGCAACACACTTGAAATCAGTGTAGGTTTCCCCCATAGGACAATAGCTTCCCCTTCCAAGAATGAGCAGCCAAGATATGTAAAAGGGAAGTCACCCTTTGAGAAACCAGTCATGGCTCCTACTATATTAACTAAGACTCCAGCAACATTGGCATTCATATAGTATGAACTATTTTCCTTGTTGATCAACTGGCCAGAAGTGTACTCATATTGAGCCAAAACATCAACTATCTTTTGTAAGGATTATGGATCAGCAGAGGGCAAAATGATAGTGTCATCAGCATAAGCTAAGTGGTTCAATGGATCACACCACTTAGGCATGCCAAATCCTTTGAATTGCTTGTCTTCAAATAGTTTATTCAGGGACCTAGACAATACTTCTGCTGAAAGAATAAACGAAGCTGGAGATAGAGGATTCCCTTGCTTGACACCCCTTGTTGAGTGAAAGAAGCCTGAAGGTTTCCCATTAATTGGAACAGAATATTAGTTGTTAGCAATCAAATTCCACACTATGTTGATAAAGCATTCTACAAATCCCATTTTTGTTAACATATGCATCAAGTACTTCCATGACACTCTATCATATGCCTTTGCCATATCCAATTTGATGACTACACTGGCAGATTTTCCCCTCAATCTTATTTCAGTAACAGTCTCCTAAGTCAACAAGATGTTTTCAAAGATACTTCTCCATTTGGCAAAACAAGACTTATTTGAGGAAATCAAGGAAGGCAATATCTTTTCCCACCTATCATGAACCGCCGTGGAGAACACTTTGTTTATAAAATTGCTCAGGCTTATAGGTTTGAGATCAGAGAATGTTTGGACCATTGGTCTTTTAGGCAACAAAACAAGGTCTGTATGTGTTATGGACTTAGGCAAAGAGCTTCTCCCATAAAATAGTATAAGCATAGTATGTATGTCTTCCCCAACAATATCCCAGCATGCTAGAATGAACAAGCCAAGAAGCCATCTGGACAACTTGCACTCTCATTGCTTAATGTAGAAAGTGTTGCCTTCACCTCCTCTCTGGTAGGAATTCTACAGAGCTCTAGATTCTACTCACATGTCACCATTGAAGGCACATTGTTAAGGAGTTCAAAGCTTGTAGGATCATCATCTTTAGGGAATTGCTTCTGGAAAAAGTCAACTGTAGTATCAGCATCAGCCATTAAGTCATGTGACTCAATCCTTGCACAATCACTATTTTGAATCCTTTTCAATATGAGTTTCTGCCTCTTACCATTGACATGGTTATGAAAAAATCTAGTATTTTTGTCCCATTTCTCAAACCATGTCATTCCTAGTTTTGGTTTCCAATATTGCTCATCAATGCTCAAGTCCTTCTTCAATTTATCTTGAGCTTGTTGAATTACTTTTCTGTTCTCCACTGTTGGTTCTTCTTCAAACAACATCTCCTTAATTCTAACCACGTCTTCTCTAATATCCAATTGCTTGAATATATCACTATAAGTGAGGTTACTCCATTTCGAAAGAGCAGTCTTAACCCTCTTTAGCTTCTGCTTGAACATCACGAATGGATCACTAGTGAAATCAGCCATCCAGTTCTGCCAAACAACCTCCATAAACCTTTCATGTTTGGTCCGAAAATTCAAGAACTTGAATGATTTAACAAATTGCAGTGCCTACTCTCCACAACTCATCAAGAGTGGAGCATGATTTGAGCCTGTTCTAATAAGATGCTCCACCTCTATATTACGGAATAATGTTTGGAAAGGCAAGTTCACAAGGATTTTGTCCAAACATCTGAATATACATTCTTCATTTGGCGTTTCAATCCACAAAGTGAAGGGACTACCTTTGTACCCAAGATCAAAGAGTCCACATGAATTAACACAAAAGGCAAAATCATCATACTTTGGGGATACACTAGTAGTTATCCTATCTTCTCTTCTTCACCAAGAACCACATTGAAAACCTCCCTAACGAACCAACCAAGGCAGTCTATATCACTAGCAAGATAATATACATTGTCCTACAACTCTAGCCTTTCCAGTGAGGAACACTTTGCATACAGAATAGTCATTATAATGTACTTCCATATATCTTGATGATACACCCTGATTATCAACAGGTGCTTAGTATCAACCAATAAATCCCACTCCACCACAGCATCAAAGGATAACCATATCTTCTCATTCATATTTGAAATTGCAGCTTCCATTCCCAGTCTCCTTCTATAATTCTGAATATACCATGTCTTTTGAAATGGCTCCATGAGTGCTATAATGAAAAAGCCATGTTTCCTTTGCATATTTATAACCCTCTGAAAGGCATGTTGAGTCTTGACAGACCTTCTGTTCCAAATTAAGGTTTTAATCATCATCTTGTTGTTGAGCTGCCCTCTAGAAAACAATTCTAGTAGGTGGTAGTGGCTCATTGGCTTGTGTATGCTTTTTTCCTTTCTTTCCACTTCTAGCAGATAACCTAGGTGATAAATCCCCTTCCCTTGCAACATCTTCAAATTTCCCAACCGTGGACTCATCATCATCTTCTTCTTCATGTTGTTGTTGATCCACAAAAGCATTTTGAATATCCACTAGAAGCTCCTCATGAGTGATTATATCATGTAAGATCTAATTAGTAGACTTCAATGGCACATTAATTTGTATCTGCATTGGTGATCCAGTTCTAGAAGCACATGCCATCGGCAATGTTTTAATTTCCCCAGTCTCCCTAGGAACTATGGCTTTGTCAATTTAATCATGAGGCCCCAAATATACCTCATTTAACAGTTCATAATGCCTCTCCATAATCCCCAAATTCTCTTGCATCACCCTGAATTGAAGGTTATACACAGAACCCAAATTAGGGTTCCTATAGCAGAATTCCCAGGAATTATTGTTCCATTGGGTTCACAACCATTCATATCGTCTATTTGGTGGTCTGACCCCTGTATCCTTCATTACATCCATTTTGACATCCCCAACTTGATCACTCCTTAAAGCATACACCGGAACCCCGCCAACAATGGCCAATATCTCCCTAGAATTTCTAAGGTTTACTGTTCCATTGGTCTATTTCTTGGCTAATGTTGCAGGAGCTGATCCACCATGATTTACAGATCTTTTGATGTCCCTCTAGCACCTCTAGCTATTGGAATTGATTTCTTCAACTTAGAACTCGAATTATCATCAACCCCAGTTTTTAGGTTGTTAGGGTTTACTGTAGCTGACTCCACAATGCGTGTCCCTTGTGTCTGATTGTTGCCCTTCTTTTCTTTTCCTCCTGTTATGTTTGTTGTGTCTAACTGAGCTTTCATATATTCAATTTAATCACTCCATAGAGATTTTCCATAATTAACCTCATTATAGTCCTCTAGCTATCCAGAATCCTCATACGTTTCCGATGGAATTTCATGGCATGGTTGATTGACTATCATATTTAGCTCCCTTAATTCATCCTTGTTTGTAACAAACCTTATATGCACCCACTCAATTTTAGATTCTTTTC
>ML251160.1:1292-22970 GCA_005239495.1 Nicotiana undulata | reverse complement strand
CCCCCCCCCCCCCCCCCCCCCCCATCAATCCCTGCCTCAATAGGAATAGGAGAATTAGCCTTAGCTAATTCTTGAGCACCTTCATACCTGGCGATTGAATCCCAGTCTGAGTGGGATTCGAATTGTATTCCTTATTAGTTGCCTCCCTTTCCTTATTTTCAAGCTCCAGTCTTGCTTCCTTCTTAACGCGTCTAGCCTCCACCTCTCCTTTATTTAAGGAAAGATTTTAAACATTATGAGTCTTAGCCTCCTTATTAATCAAGCTGAAGTTTTTTACCTTCTCCAAATCCTTCACGGAATCACCTACCTTAATCCTAGAATTCTTAGGATTTAAGGTTTAATCTCCAGCCTTATTCACCTGCTCTTGTGCTTGGACCTGATTGGAACCTTTGTCCAGTTGCTTCTTCACGTTGTTATTGACCTTATCTTCACCTTTGTAACCCGTAATTATCAAAATTGGTTGATCATATTCTTCCACCTCCAAAGCATCAAACTTGTTATTAGTAGTCACTGCTTCAACTTTGGCCTTTCCCTTCCCATTGTTAGCTTCCTTCTCATTTGTGTTGTCAATGATATAGCCCATCTTATCACGTTGATATTTATTTTTCCTTATTTTCATCCACTCCTGCCCAGCTGGATTAGCAACTGGTTTTCCCACAACTTTTCCACTCGATAACACCTTTGTAGAAGCAGTTGTTGTGCCAATAACCTCTTGCTCAGTTCTCTTGTCATTGCCTTGATCTTCAACCTGCCTCAATTCCGTATTAATAAAGCATCACTCATCTTTTTTGTGACATTGTTTCTTGCATGACTTACAATACTTAGGCATATAATCATACCTAATTTTAATCCATTTAGACTCATCATGTCCAGATTCATCCTCCTCCCCTACAATTTTGATCCTTTGAGGAACATTTGACAACAAATTCATCTCAATCTTCACTTTAGCACAACTTGGACGCGTTCCATTCTGAGTAGCCAAATCCACATGAAGTGGCCATCCTACTTCCCTAGCTAGTGAAAACACAAACTCCTTGCCAAAGAAGTTAGGTAGTAAAACTTGAAAGGTAATCCAACCAATGGCAACAGGAGTTTCCTCATTAGGTTTCCACCATGGATTCCACTTAGTACAACGCATCTGCCACATCTCACTTTGTATTTTCAAATAAAATGCAGCTTTTGACAAAAGATGGATATAATCCTCCATTTAACACATGACTATCTTCTATTAATCCACCTGAACACTGCCCTTTAAGATCATATTGAATTGGTATGGCTTTACGTAAATCATGAATTTCAGGCTTACCATACGCAAACTTTCCCAAGACTTCCATGTTTAATCCTTGTTGCGTGATGGATTGAAGAACTTCCTTCTTCTTCCAACATACAATAGGCTCTCCATGAAGATATTCTATAGGTCTTAGGGATACGTTAGGAGTAAGTTGCCTGGACGCATTTGATGCATTTGGTTGGAGGAGTTTAGCGTAATTTTGGATGGGATTTGTGTTTGTAGGGGTTGTTAGTGGATGGGGGAGGGAAGAAGATGACTGCCCAACCTCAAGAGGAGGTTGTCCAGTGGTCTGAGTGGCCATTGAAGAGCTGCGAAGCTGTGTTGCCTCCGAATTTCCCCCAAATCGCCAGTCGCCAGATCTCTCAAGCTCTCAAGCGTGTTTTTAACAATTAGTCCATATTTTGATTGGAGAATTGGGGGTTTTATTAAACTTTTCTAAAGTGAATAATGAGATTTGAAAATCAATTCGGATTCAGAATTGTATGAAATTAATATGATTGGACTTGTATTCGAATGGTTATCGGAATTTGTGAGTTTTGTCGTGTTCTGAGGTATACGCCCAGGTTGACGTTTTGGTTTACTTTGAGTATTAAATTAAACATTCAGACTTTTTTGTTTGGGTTTGTTTCCTATGGAATTATTTGATGTTTTTGAGTTGATTTTGGTTAGTTTTGAAACGTTCGAGGTTGATTCGCGTGGGATGGCATTTCTAAAGTATTTTTTGGATTGCTCGGTATTTGATTTGGCTTGTTAGAGGTAAGTGACAATCTAAACTTGGATTTGAGGGTATTTAACCCTGGAAACTATGTTATATGAGGTTTAATATTGTGATGCACATGCTAGGTGACGGGCATGTGGGCATGTCCGGAATAATCATGATCCGAGTTATTTTTTAGACTATTATCGGACTTGTTTTTCTATTATACCTTGTTACATCAATGTTTCCCTACTTGTTTGATTATCTGAGTTATGATTCATGCTAAAAATCATGTTTGGTCTATGTGCTTATTTGGTTGAGACCTAATGAGTCTATTTATGTTGTTTTGAGCTATCTAACTTAACTGTGGTTATACACTTAGTCATGATCCTTCATTTGCATATCATATCTCAGTCTTTGTTCATTATTCAATGTTACATCACACATTGTTGTTGTTTTCCATATGTGTTACCATTTGGGCTGAGTGATATGAGATTGTGAGCCATTGGGACTTGAGAGGTTGATGATTGAGGTTGGAGTTAGATTCGTGTTGAGAGTCTTATTTGGGTCAGGCTATACGCTGCAACAAGCTATATTGGCCTTATTATTATTATATGGATTGGGTTTCACGTCGCAACAATCCTTATTTGATTATTATTATTATTATAGTTATTATTATTATTATTATTATTATTATTATTATTATTATTATTATTATTATGTGGATCAGGCTGCACACCGCAACATGCCATATTGGCTTTTGATTAGCGTTGGGCATGATCCGCCTTTTTCGGAGTCTGATATACCAGCAGTGAGCATAGGCACGATGATATGTACACGTTCTTTGGTGATAATATTTTGAGCCAGGAACCCGTATAGTGTTGAGTGATTTTGTGTGTGTGATGGAGTGGGGGCATTGAGCCAGGCATTTTGAGTGGGCTGAGAGTGAGAGTACTTTATGATAACATTGTGAAACTATTTTTCTAACATGTATATTAGACATGTACACATAGAGATGTATTTTCCTCATGCAAGATGGTATATGACATTTGATGAAAGACATGTATATTGATACGTATGCATAGGGATGTATTTTTCTCACGCTAGATAGTATATGAAATTTGATGACTAGACATGTATATTGACATGTAGGCATAGAGATGTAATTTCCTCTTGCAACTTGGTAAACGAAAAGTCTTATCTAATGTTTTAAATTGAAAAACACAATTATTTTTGGTAAACACATGTTTATTGATTTTAGTGGTAACATTTGGTCTTGACTGTTATACTTGAAAAGCATGTCTACTTCCTGGAGTTGTGAACGAGTAGAGAATGATAATTCCTTTGATCTATTTGTTGTTATTGTCATCATGATATCATGAGTTGTAAATTGGAAAACACAATTCTTTTTGGTAAACACATGTTTAATTGATTTCAGTGGTAAGATTTGGTCTTGACTGTTATACTCGAAAAACATGTCTACTTCTTGGAGTTGTGAACGAGCAGAGCATGATAATTCCTTTGAGCTATTTGTTGTTATTGTCATCATGATATCATGTGTTGTTATTATTATTGGTCATGGCATTGGACCATGGCCTTCTTCCGAGATCGTACTGCTTTCAACCCGAGGTTAGGTTTGTTACTTCTTGAGTACATGGGATCGATTGTACTCAATACTATACTTTTGTACCTTGCATACAGATATTGGAGTTGATGTTGATGTGTATGGGGGAAGCTGGCATTGAAGATGTACTTCCATTCCGGTTATAGCTGCCACTTGTCCTTCATAGCTTTAGATTTGTAAGTCTGTTTATGTATATTTCGAACAAATATATGTATTTATTTCATACTAGATTTGTAAATCTTAAATCTTAGAAGCTCGTGATTTGTACTACTAATCATTGGTAGTGTGTATAAAAATTCAGTTATTTTACTCATTTACTCTTATTACTCTCATTGGAGTTGTGTTGACTGTTAATTGGCTTACCTAGCGGGTTAGGTTACGTTCTATCACGACTAGATAGATTTTTGGTCGTGACAAAGCATCTAGAAATCTCGACCACCTGGTCAAACCTAGCATATGTCGCAACCTCTCGAGCCTTACTAAAATGTGAACCATAGTTGAGGCCATCAATAAGCCCCCTAATCTTCTCCCTCTCAGTGGGTACCGACCATACTATATAACGAGCCAAATTTGCGAACATCATCTCATATTAAGTCACTGTCATACCCTCCTAGTGTAGCTACTCAAACTGACTCCGCAGCTTCTCTCTGCAAGTCGGTGGGAAAACCCTCTCTAAGAAGAGAATTGAGAACTCATGCCATGAAAGTGGCACTGCGTCTGTTGGCCTGTTCAACAAATTAGTCTTCCACCATCTGTAAGCTTCCCCTGACAGTGAAAAAGTAGTAAATGCAACCCCACTGGTGTCCAAAATAGCCCATGTGCGAAGAATGTGTTGACACCTATATAGAAAATCTAGAGCATCCTTTGACTTTGCTCCTCTGAACTCTAGAGGGTTAAGCCTCCCAAACCACTCTAACCTCTTCTGATTCTCATCAGTCATAAATGGACCAACCTCGGCCCGAGCAGTGGAAACCGGCTGAATAAGAAATACACTTGGTGTCTGGTGACCTTGAGCTACCTGCTCTAGAGTATGGGCGATAGGAGTCTGGGCACCTCCCCCAGCCTATGAAGTGGACAAACAGTCAGAGTCCAACACCAATAGCCAAGAACGACTAGTAATAATATAATAAAAGCAGTACAAGTAATAACTCAACGATATAATTCTTAGCTCGTTCACAATTATGGGAAATAGGCATGTTTTTCAGGTATAATAGTAAAACTCAACTCTTTCATGGAAATCACCAAAATATGAGTATATCAGAAAAATTGTAATTTTTTCCAAAAACATTCAATGACAAATAAGTTATTTAATAATCAGATTGCATGTGGAAAGTATATCATTATGCCTACACGTCGGTGTGCATGAGTAGTTATGAATGTAACAATTCTGTATAGCATGAGGAAATACATCTCTATGCCTACATGGAAAGTACGCATGTCATATGTAATGCATTATAGGGACAAACTCATATACTCACACACTCAGAGTACTCAATCTCACTGTCTCACACTCAATCACTCGGTACACTCAATCACTTGGTACACTCAATCACTCGGCACTCAATCACTCAGCACTCACTGCTGGTATGTCAGACTCCGGAGGAGCGGATCCTGCCCAAGCGCTAATATAAAGCCAATATGGCCAGTTGCGACGTGCAGCCCCATCCCATAATAATAGATNTTGTTTACAGATGTGTTGTGCACCACACTTATAAGGAGGAGGCCACAGGGCATTTAGGATTTTCACTCTTTCTTCTTACTATAGATCGTGTGATAGAGCTGAATTGAGAACTCAATTTCCTAAACTCTATCTTATTCGTAATACAACGGTACCTACATCCAGAGAGACGATTGGTAAGAGATATATATATATATATATATATATATATATATATATATATATATATATGGAAGAATGGCCTGGTAAACACTTGTACTTGTTTGTGTTAGTCACCTTGGTCCCTGTACTCAACGAAGTTTCATTTAGACACTTATAGTTATTCAAAGTCAGTACTTTAAACCCCCCTGACCATTGATCAAGTCTGTGTGGCAGCTTAATGGATGAGCTGGACAAAATACGTGTAGTTTACGCATATAATGAGCGTGAATATAAGTATTTAAACCAAGAATGACTAAAATAAGAAAAAAGAAAAAAATTACAACAAATTAAATTTAAAACAAGAAGAAAGAAATGTCATCAAACCCACCTCCACGTTCTGCCTTCCAACCTTCACCTTCACCCCAACCTCCACCTAATTTTTCTCTCTCCCCTTATTCCCCCTCCTCCATTTTAACCCAAACACTCTTCCACAACCACTTTATACATAACTGATATTCCTCACCACCATAGATCTGAAATCACCATGTCACTATTCCCAACTTTTGAAGACGAGCTTTTGCAAAGGACAAAATTCGAAATATTGAATAAAGATCGCCGGTGAAACAATCTTCCTTTTATTTTTAAGTTTTTTTGGTTTTGTTTCTTAGATTTTTTGTTTGAAAGAGAATTTAAGGATAAATTTTCTTCCCTAATCCGTTCGTTGTCTGAGTTTTGAAAGGGTGACATGAATTTGAATAGAAGAGGAAAGATAGTGGCGATTTTGGAGTAGTTGCCGGCAATGGTGGCAGCAGGAATACCATGGTTGGTTGAATCGATTGTAGTAATGGAGAAAAATTAGAACAAAAAAAAAAAGACGAAGTACGTTTAGTTGTGTGATTTCAGATGGAAGGGAAAGGGTGGTGGTATGTGGTAGTGGTGGTAGAGAGTGGAAGAGGCCAATATGGAATGGTGAAGAGAGGAGGAAGGTTTGGGTTTCTTTTGGAGAAGAAAAGAATGTGTTATGGGTTTGATTTTGTTATTGAAATATATGTTTTTTAAAAATAAATAACGATGTGTCATTAATATCTGAGGTGGATCTGATGTGTCTAGTTGAAACAATATAGAGTAGGGGGACCGAGATGTCAAAGCCGAATAAGTAGAGGTGTCTGTCAAGCTATAATGCCTATATATATATATATATATATATATATATATATATATATATATATATATATATATATATATATATATATGTGTGTGTGTGTGTGTGTGTGTGTGTGTGTGTGTGTGTGACATGTTGCGGCGTGCAACCCAATCCACAATATCACTCACAATATGGCTCTCAGGACCCAACTCAGTTATCAATGTCTCCAGTCTCACGGGCTGACATATCTCATATCACTCAGCCCAAATAATGATAACATGATGTATCGGTGAATGATAACAAAGGCTGAGATATGATATGCAAACGAATGAATATGACTGAGTACAAAATGGCAACTCCAGCAATTAACTCAATAGCATTAATGACCTCGGTGGCTCCCAATAAAATAAGCACATAGCCTAAACAGGATTTTCAACATGGATCACAACTTAATTACTCTAACATGTAGAAGCTACATGGATAGAAACAACATATAACGGCAAAACAAGGCCAGTCATAGTCTAATAGTCTACTAGAATCATGATTTCCTCGATGCACGCCCACATTCTCGTCACCTAGCATGTGCGTCACCTTGATTTCAGCCTCTGCAAGTCATAACCGATCCACAAGTATGTCTCATATGAAAACCAAAACAACACATAACCATGAGATCAAATCGTCATTAGCAAACTCCCCCACTTGGCTCAAAGCCATAGAACAAAACAACTAATAACTCACAATTCCCATACTCTATTACTGCCATAATCCCGCACTGAGATTCAACTAATCCTTCGTAAGCTCATGCAACACAAATCATAAAATACCTCAAATCATATGGTAAGCTTGTATTCATCCTCGTGACAGTCAAGTCAACTTTTTCAACCGACCCAAACTCGAATCGCAACACATATAACCCACTGGTAGAAAGAAACTCTCCACACAACATCATAAGGATCACACACCCATGGACCACCATGCAAGAGATAAATCACTTGCTTATCCTAAAATTGGCATTTTACTACGACCTACCTTGGCCACAACCATCATGCAATCACTTAATCATCCTGATTCTAAACTCGTCAACAAGACATAAGAAGCTACTTCATCCCATAACTGGACAACACAAAAGATCCCTCCACAAGATCATAAATCGAGATTGTACAACACATCAAGAAAAAAATCAAGCATCCAATAGTCCTTTTTCACATCCCATGAAAACTCTTCTCGTCACATCTAAGCCATATAAACACATTCCGTTGTCACATCATACTCATCATATAGCTATCCAACCACTCACTGAGATATAAATCTCGATCCTAGGTGTACTACCGAACATATAATACCAAAAGCACATACTCAAACAAATGAAACACCTAGCCTAAATTGCGGTCATACCCAGCCCCAAGTCCTCCAGACTGGCACATCACAAAAACACAAAAGACACATTTCACACCTCATCCATGGAATCACAAGTCGTCAATGAACAGTTGATACCGAGCACTCACATAACATACGAGTGAGTGAAAGGAATTCAAAGAGATATGCTTCAAGATAAATCAATGCCGCATGAGAAGGAAAGAAAGATGGGACGTTAATCCTAAATTCCATGTAACCTCTCGAAGATAGGTATGGACGTCATCATACCGATCTGCAAGATTCTACTAGACACTTGCTCATGACTAGTAGAACCTATGAACCTAGAGCTCTAATACCAACTTGCCATGACTCAAACTCCAATTGGCCCTGATGGCACCTAACCCAACCTGCTAGGTAACACAATTTAACAATAATCCAATTTCAAATAAGATTTACTATGAAAATAATGATGAAATAACTAAAACTTTATGTAACAACCCAAGGACTAGTAGTACAATCATGAACTTATAAGATTTAGAGTTTATAATGCTAGTATGAAATAAATACATCATCTGTTCGAAATATAAATAAACAAATTTATAAAATCTAAAGCTACTAAGAACTATAGGCAGCTATAGCCGGAATGCAGGTACATCTTCAATGCCAGATCTCGACGTACACATCAACATCAGCTCCAAAATATGCACGCAAGGTGCAAGAGTGTTGTATGAGTACAACCGACCATATGTACTCAATAAGTAACAAACCTTAGGTTGAAAGCAGTGACGAGATTCGACAGTCAAAATCCAACACTAATAGCCAAGAACGACTCGTAACAACATAATAAAAGCAATACAAGTGATAACGCAAAGATATGATTCTCATCTCATTCACAATTACGGAAAAATAGGCATGCTTTTCATGTACAATAGTAAACCACAACTCTTTCATGGAAATTACCAAAATATGAGTATATCAGAAAAACTATGATTTTTTCAAAAAACTTTCAACGACAAATAAGATATTTCATTATCAGATAGCATGAGGAAAGTACAACTGTAACGACCCGACCAGTTGTTTTGTGCATTTTCACTTTGCTCAATAGTTTATGGGCATGCGTAGATCTGTATGATGTATTACGACTTATGTGAATCGTCGGTTTTGGTTTACAGCTAATTCGAATCGATTTGGAAGAATGAATTAAATTGTTGAAGAGAGTAGACCTAGTTGGATTTTTTGTGAATTTAACCGCGGAATGGAGTTTTAATGGTTCTATTAGGTCTGGATGATGATTTGTACTCGGTTGTATGCCCGGATTTGCATTTGGATGTTTCAAGAAGGTTTCGGCACAAGTTGGCAAAAAATCAAATTTTGAACGTTTGGAAAGTTAAAAAGTTTGACCGGAAGTTGACTTTGAGGATATCGGAATTGGATTGTGGTTTCAGGAATTTTAATAGCTTTGTCATGTCATTTGGGACTTGTGTGCAAAATTTGGATTACTTCAGGGATGAGTTGATATGTTTCGGCACGAGTTTTGAAAACTTAAAGTTCAAAGTTCATAGATTTCGATTTGAGGTGTGATTAGTTGTTTCAACAATTTTATGTGTGTTTTGAGGCCTAGAGTAGGTTAGTGTTATGTTATGTGACTTGTTGTCATGTTCGTACGAGGTACCCAGGGGCTCGGGCGAGGTTCGGAGCATTTTGGAGATTTTGGCTAAGGCTGGTGGTTGCAGGTTCTGGTGTGACCACACTTGCGGATGGTTTGCGTAGGTGAGATGGTCACAGAAGAGACGAAGGGGTTGCAGGAGCGGAAATATTTCTGGGAGGAGGGTTCCAAAGAAGCAGATATTTGCTTCGCATCTGCGAAGGCGCAGATGCGGTGGGCAGCGCAAAAGCGATATTTGGGCGCGCACTTACGAGTGCGCAGATGCGGGTATTTTACAACAAGTGCGAAGGCAGGCCTCCAATGCTTCTCCACATAAGTGTTTTCTTGGTCGCAAAAGCAACTCCGCAGAAGCGGCAAATGTGTCATAGGTGCGGAAGTGTTGGGCAGAGTGTTAAATACAAGGGTTCGCAATTTTGTCTTCATTTTTACATTTCCAAGAGCGTATTGAGGCAATTTTGGAGAAATTTGCATCACAAGGATTTGGGTAAGGTTGCTACACTTGGTTTAGGTCTTATTCAATGAATCTATCTTTGATCTTAGCTTTGGTTGGTGAATTTTAAAGAGGAAATTGGGGGTTTTGGCCTAAAGTTTCATAATATGAATTTTTGAGTTTTGAACACCGATTCAGAGTCGAATTTAAGTGAAACTAGCATGGTTAAACTCGTAATTTAATAGGTTGGCGGATTTTGTAAGTTTTTTCGATTTCCGAGGTGTGGTCCCGGGTTGAGCTATTGGGCCGATTTCGGCTTTGATTCAAGATTTGATCTTTTACGATGGGGATTGGTTCCTTTAGCATTGTTTGATGTATTTGAATTTTTGTTGGATAGTTTCGAGCCGTTTGGAGGTCAGAACACGCGGGATGGCATCTTTGGAGCATCGCTTGGCTTGCTCGACATTGGCATTGGCATTGGCGCGTTCGAGGTAAGTAACTCTTCTAAACTTAGTGTTTCGGGTATGAAACCTCGCATTATGTGTTATGTGATTGGTATTGAGGTGATGCACATTCTAGGGGGCGGGCGTGTGGGCGCGCACCTTGTGAATTGGGACTCTGTTGTTTCCATGGCACAATATAGTGGCCCTATTTTGTTGATAGTTGTGTTTTCACTATGTGATAAAGTAAAGGAGCTATCAATCATGCTAGATATCATGTTTAGGATTTATGCCGATACTATTGGGACCCATAGTGGTCGTTTCTTGCTGTCATTTCACTAATTTCATTGATATTTTGCACTCAGTCATATTCATGCATTCATATCATATCCCAGTCTTAGTAGTTATTTATTGATATATCATATCATTACTGTCAGGCTAGTTTCGTGATATAGTGAGCCCGTGATTGAGACTGGAGAGACTGATGACTGAGTGAGGTCGAGGGACTATTTGTGAGGATTTAATATCATAGCACGTGATTTGTCCGTGCGGATCTAGATATTGATACCATAGCATGTGAGTTGTAGGTCCAGCATCTGAGTTGTCCATGCGGTGAGTTGTCTATGCAGCACGTGAGTTGTCCGTGCGGATTATAGCGCTTGGGCTGTAGGAGCCCCTCCAGAGTCTGCACACCCCTTGTTAGCGCAGTCGACTATTTATATATGTGGATCGGGCTATATAGTATCACGACATTCCTGACTTATTATACACATAGATATGTGGGCATAGAGAGGTAATTTATACTTGTTATTTGGAAAGAAAATGACACATTTTATTTATTGTGGAAAGGATATTTTGAAAAATTACAGTTTTCAAACTTACTCATACTTTTGGAATTTTCAGTAAGAAATATGGGATTTTTAACTGAGATACTTGAAAAGCATGACCATTTGGAACTGTGAACGAGCTGAGCATTTTTACTTCAGAGATACCTCTTTTATACTTGTATTATGTTTTTATGAACTGTTAGTGAGATGTTGGTATTGAACTCGACCTAGTGTTAGCTTGTCATTGCTTTCAACCTAAGGTTAAGTTTGTTACTTACTCAGTACATGGGACCGGTTGTACTCATACTATACTTCTACACCTTGCATGTAGATGTTGGCTGCTGATGTTGCTGTGTCGAAAGGAGCTGGATTGAAGATGTACATGCCTCCCAGTTGTAGCTGCCCCTTGTTCGTGGTAGATCTAAATCTATAAATTATATTTATGTGTTTTTCTCAAACAGACAATGTATTATTTTATTTCAGCTTTGTAAATTCTATTCTTAGACGCTCATGATTTGTACTACCGGTCCTTGGGAAATGTATAAAAGTCAGATAATTTCATTAATTTATGTCTTGTTAATATTATTTAAATTGGGTAATTTTTAGTTGGCTTACCTAGCGGGTTGGGTTAGGTGTCATCACGGCTATTGGATTTGGGGTCGTAACAAGTTGGTATTAGAGCTCTAGGTTCATAGGTTCTACAAGTCATGAGCAAGTGTCTAGTAGAGTCTTGAGGATCGGTATGATGACGTCCATACCTATCTTTGAGAGACTATAGGACATCTAGGATATACTTCCCATCTTTATTTCCTTATTGTGCGGCATTCATTCAGCTTGAAGCGTAACTCTTTGAATTTGTTTCACGTATTTGTATGCGCACATGAGCACTCGGTATCAGATGTGCATTGACGACTTGTGATTCCCTGGTTGAGGTGCGAGATGTGATTTTGGCATGTTGACAATGGGCTAGTCTAGAGGACTTGAGGCCGGGTTTTCTCTATAGCTTGAGTACGGAGATTTCGATTGTGTGAGCACGTGCTTTTGGGACTTATATGTCCTTTGGTGTCCCTATGAGTGGGATATGTGATTTGATGACTATGTGGTGAGTATGATTTTACTGCGAGATTGTGTTCGATTGATCGAATGTGACGAGAAGAGTTTACTTGAGATGTAGCAAGGACTATAGGGTGTTTGATTTCTGTCTTGATTTGGCGTATGACCTCGAGTTATGGGTTTGTTGAAAGATCTCTCATGTTTTTTAGTTGTGGAGTGAAGTATCTTCATGTCGTGTTATGAGTTCAGGCTCGGGAAGATTAAGTGATTGCATAATAGTTATGAATGTGGAAGGGTATAGAAAGATGTCAGTTTAAGGCTAAGCAGGCGGGTTATCTTCCACGGGGTGTCCTGAGGTTGTGTGATCCTTATTTTGTTTTGTAGCGAGTTCTCTTTTACTTGTGAATTATATGTGTTGCAATTTGATTTCAGGTCGCTTATGAGAGTTGGTGTGACTGCTACAAGGATGAATGCGGGATTTGCAGATGATTTGAGATATAGATAGTTGTGTTATATGAGCTTATGAAGGATTTAGTTTAATCTCATTGTGGTATTATGGCAGCAATAGAGTATGGGCATTGTGAGTTATTGTGAGTTTTGATCTATGGCCTTGAGTCGAGTGGGAGAGTCTGCTATCGATAAGTAGATTGGATGATTATGTGTTGTAATGGCTTTGGTTTGAGTTATAATTGTGAATCATTTATGACTTACAGAGGTTGAGATCGAGGATGACTCGGGTAAGGGAATCTCTAGATACGGGTTGTATTACACTCTATGGGTATATGGGAATCATGGAATGTTTGAGTGATTAGTCGTGAAGGATAGAATGTGTGTGGAGTAGGGAGATAGCTTAGCTATATGAAAATGGGTTTCGAAGAGTTCTCAATGGTTTTTACCACGGTTCAAGGGATATATTTCCTACTGGGGTGAGGAGCATGCGGCGTATAGTGAATTTCTCCCGGATGAAATCAAATGGAAGGTTTCTAACTAATCTGATATGTATTCTACTTGTGACTCAGAGTTGGTTATCTGATTCTTGTACTCTTCATAGGATGGCATGGTAGATGCAGTGTGTTGTGTGGGATCAGGATGGCATGTGCAAGGTCACAGTTCAGTTTTGAAGGTAAGTTCGTAGGCAGCATGGGCTGTTTCAGATGACTAGGTAAATGATAACTATTTGGTATGGCTTGATGAGAGTATACATTTCAAAAGGGGGCAATGTGTTTGATTTATGGATACTTCACCGATGTTGCGGCACTCTCTTGGTGAATCGACTGTTGATATTTGAATTTTGCTATGTGGAACAGAAGAATTTTAGAAGTATTCCTCGTGGGATGATTGTGTATGATAGAGGTGTTAGACATTCTAGCGGTGGAGTTGGGATCCGATTTTGGAGACTGGGAGTTCTCAGGAGCGGATTGTTTCATGGTTGTGGACTGTGAAGTCACAGTCGAAGCTAGCCAGATGATAGTATGTGTTATGATTCAGGCATTGTGGGCTTTCGGAGGTTTATTTATCGATTTGTGGGTGCTCGAAGTTGATTTGGGGGTCCATTGGTAGGCCCAACTAGAAAGTGTATTCTACACCGAGTCGGATTGGTTGGCTCTATAATGTTATTGTTGAGGGATGTGTCATTCGGTTGTTGCTGAGCTTATTCGTGTTCTGAAAATTTTTGTGACTTACTTTTATATGCTACGAGGAGTTGTGATTCGTTGGTTTTAGGAACACATGGTGCGGTTCTGTTGTGGTCTTATACTGGAATTTGAGCGATATGAGTAATTGGGTATTGCATGATTAAGGGTGTATTGGTTATGTTCTTTCGGGTTTTGTGTGGCATTGTATCTTCTGATTGTCCGTGGTTATGGTAATGCACTTTGGGTACTAGATGTCGAACTTTGCATGGTTATTGATTTTGAGCAGGGTGGATCGAGGTATATGATATGGACCAATTTCTGTATGAAGTCGCGCATTGCAGCGAAGTTATGTTGAGGTATGAACCTTTGTATTAGAGTCGGATGATGGTTCTACAATGTTTGATGGGTTCTTAGCTTTTTGTGGTGGTGGTACGCGTTGAGTTTGCGGGACGGTTCTCTTGATTGAGTCATTTTCGTGATTGAATACATTTGGATTGTTGCTTATTGGTGCATGGATTGCACAGTTCGTGGCTCTGGGTGGTATTGGTATTGCGTGTCAGTAGCCCAGTTAGTATTTGATAAGATGAAGTCTTCGGATCTAGGATGGGTGTTATTGGTTTTGATTGTGGTATATTTGGAAGGATAATATCGGTAGTTGGTTTAGGCAATTGGCTATAGTCCTTGTTGAAGGAGAAGGAGCTCCACAGCTTGTGATTTGATGAATGGTTATGAGTTTCTGCGTGTTCTTTCATTATCGGCAGTGTACGAAGGTTTAAGAGTGAGATTTTGTTAGATATGAGGTTTATTACGGGCATTGGGTTGTTCTGAGCAGTTACTGCGATTGGAGATTTTGTCATGGGTATTTGAGTCATGTGGTATACCCGGTGATTATATCTTGGGTTACAGTTGCGGGTGATTGTTGTATTCTAAGGCTTATGGGATAGGTTGAATTGAGAAATTTCAGTTATGTTGCGTTATCGGACCTATATGGCATAGGGTGATGTGGTATCACCCCCGGGTATGTGCGAGGTAAGGTTGTACGGCGGTTTGATGGTTTTGAGAACAACTCTTGGCACGTTCAAGGACGAACGTATGTTTAAATGTAGGAGGATGTAACGACCCGATTGGTCATTTTGAGCATATGCACTTTTCTCGATGGTTTATGGGCATGAGTAACTCCGTATGATGTATTATGACTTATTTGAATCGTCGGTTTTGGTTGTTTGGAAGATTGAATTTTATTGTTGAAGCTTTAAATTGAAAGAGTTGACCTAGTTTGACTTTTTGTGTATTTGACCTCGGAACGGAATTTTAATGGTTCCTTTAGGTCCGGATGGTGATTTTGGACTCAGGCGTATGCCCGGATTTGCATTTGGATGTTTCTAGAAGGTTTCGGAACAAGTTAACAAAAATTAAAAATTTGAAGGTTTGGAAAGTTCAAAAGTTTTGTCTTTGAGGATATCGGATTCGGATTGTCGTTCCGGAAATTTTAATAGCTTCGTCATATAATTTGGGACTTGTGTGCAACATTTGGGTTCATTTCCGGGATGATTTGATATGTTTCGACGCGAGTTTTGGAAATTGGAAGTTCAAAGTTCATAGATTTCTATTTGAGGTGTGATTCATCATTTCAATGTTTTTATGTGTGTTTTGAGGCCTCGAGTAGTTTCGTGTTATGTTATGTGACTTGTTGGCATGTTCGTACGAGGTCCCGAGGGGCTCGGGCGAGGTTCAGAGCATTTTGGAGATTTTGGCTAAGGCTGGTGGTTGTTGGTTCTGGTGTGACCGCACTTGCGGCTGGTTTGCGCAGGTGCGATGGTCGCAGAATAGACGAAGGGGTTGCAGGAGCGGAAATATTGTTGGGAGAAGGGGTCCTCAGAAGCGAAGATTTTCTTCGCATCTGCGAAGGCGTAGATGGGGTTGGCAGCGCAGAAGCGGTATTTGGGCGCGCACCTGCGAGTGCGTAGATGCGGGTATTTTACGCATGTGCGAAGGCAGGCCTCTAGTACTTATCTGCAGAAGCGTGTTCTTGGTCGCAAAAGTGACGCCGCAGAAGTGGCTAATGTGTCGTAGATGCGTAAGTGCTGGGCAGAGTGTTAAACACAAGGGTTCGCAATTTTGTCTTCATTTTTACATTTCCAAGAGCCGATTGAGGCGATTTTTGAGCAATTTTCATCACAAGGATTGGGGTAAGTATTCTACACTTGGTTTTGGTCTTATTCCATGAATCTATCTTTGATTTGTTTGGTTGGTGAATTTTAAAGTGGAAATTGGGAGTTATGTTTCATAATATGAATTTTTTAGTTTTGAACACATATTCGGAGTCGGATTAAGTGAAACTAGTATGGTTAAACTCGTGATTGAATAGGTTGTTGGATTTTGTGAGTTTTATCGGATTCCTAGGTGTGGGCTCGGGTTGGGATTTTGGGCCGATTTTGGGCTTTGATTCAAGATTTGATCTCGAGTCGTTCGGAGATCAGAACGCGTGGGATGGAATCTTTGGAGCATCGCTTGGCTTTCTCGTCATTGGCATTGGCAATGGCGCGTTCGAGGTAAGTAACTCTTCTAAACATAGTGTTGAGGGTGTGAAACCCCGCATTACGCATTATGTGATTAGTATTGAGGTGATGCACATGCTAGGTGACGGGCGTGTGGGCGTGAACCTTGTGAATTGGGACTCTGTTGTTTCCATGGCACAGTATAGTCGCCCTATTTTGTTGATAGTTGTGTTTTCACATGTGATAAAGTAAATGAGTTGTCAATCATAGTAGATATCATGTTTAGGCTCTATGTCGATACTGTTGGGACCCATAGTGGTCGTTTCTTGTTGTCATTTCACTAATTTCATTGATATTTTGTACTCGTTCATATTCATGCATTCATATCATATCTTAGAGTCAGTTGTTATTTATTGATACATCATATCATGGTTGTCGGTAAGGGTATAATGTGCGGGCTTGGGCCAAACGGGCCCGGGCTCAGACGGCCCGGGCTCAAGCGGTCTCGGGCCAAACAGTTCTAATGGGTGGAACCGGCCCACTATGGGCCTAAGCCCATATGGGCCCGGTCTAAGTGGGGCGGGCCCACGGGCCTAAATGTTCCGGGCTATTTTTTCTTTTAACTTTTTTATCTAAGACAATTTCTTGTAAATCTTGTGACTTAAAACTTGTAATTCAAATTTAAACACAAAAAAATAGTAAAAAGATATTCAAACTTGCACTTACCATTGCATATTAAATTAATAGTACTTCAAATTAATCTAACAAACTACAACATTAAGCATAATACGTCTAATAATTTTAAAGTAACACAAATTGTTTGAAATAAACTTAAAATCTTAAATACGAATGTCTTGAGGATGCACTTGACAATACTATATTGTATGCCTCCTTAAAGGGCCCGTGCCCTCCAATTTTGCACGCCGAGTGAACACTTGACCACAGTACTTGCACGTTACCGTGTAAGTTTCTTCATTTTCTTCTACCATATTATTGTGTTCCCGAACAAATGGGGTAGCTCTAGAATCACCGGGCATGATTTAACTTGAATTTGAGAAATAAGAGATGAGTGAAGACTTGAAGACTTCAATTAGAGAGAGAATGATGATTTTGTGAGTAAAAATGAAAGAATGTGGGGGTATTTATAGTTGAGAATAGGGAAAAAGTGTAATTATAAAAAAGTTTGGGGTTAAAACAAAGTTTGGGGGCCAAATGGCTATTTTTTTTTAAAACCAAACAGCTAGTTTTTGAAATTATAGCCGTTGGCAATTTAAAAAAAATTATGTAATTATATTATATTATCTAAGGCAATTTATTGTAAATTATATTATATAATCATGACTTAAATCTTTTAATTCAAATTTAAACACAAAAAAATTGTAAAGAAATATTCAAGGAAATGCCTTATAATTCTTATTAATACGACACTAAAAAAATGGCAATATCTTTCTTAGTCTTCCTTCCCCCAATGGAATGAGCACAACAAGGTACTAATACCACCATTAAAAGAAAAAAAAACTAATCAAGATGTGCCAAAATACAAGTTACATATTAATCTACATATTATCTCTAACAAATTTCATAAATCCTTCAAGGTTCGGAGGAATTTCCGTTGGTGGTGGCGGAAAAGAAGCTTGTTCATCACCGCTTCCGGGCGAAGCAGCATCCTCCGCAAGTTCCGTTAGCATTTCTTCATAAGCTTCATCTATCTCCGGTTGTGATTCAGCAAGTCCAAAATTTCTTCTTTCTGAACGGATCCAATCTCTGAAGAGTACTGATTTTTCCAAGCTCTCCCTCATAGACGCTCTATGATCACCGATTTGAAGTCTCGCTTGACTAAAAGCGCTCTCCAGTGCCACTGTTGAAGCTTGAATACTTAAAATATCTCGAGTCATCCTTGAAAGAGCCGGATAGAGTTTTTCTTTGTCCTTCCACCATTCCAAAACATTGAAGGTACCGTCGGGATTCTCTGATGCAAGTCCCTGCGACAAATAAACTTGAAGCTCATTTAGTTGTGAACTATCACCAATATTATCACCTTGAGAACCCCTGAACCCCGTCCAAGAACTCAGTGCTTTTAGTCCGGCAGTTCTTTTAGATGACTGCGAACTAGACGAGGTAGAAGTTGGAACATTTGGTCTAGTATGATTTAAGGCAAGTTGATAAGCATTATAAATTGTTTGAGCATTTAATTTAATTGAGGCTTTTTCATCTGCAAGTGTAGCAAATTCCTCAGGTGAAAGTGATAAAGCCTTATAAATTTGATTATACCAATAGTGAGGACCTCCTAATTTCATGGTAGGATTTAACATGGCTGCAACACCATAAAGAGGGGGGGGTAGGGAAAAATATTTTTTAAACTTATCTTTCATTTCCTTAATAGCACATTGGTAAATTAAACCATCCTCTAAAAATTGAGTAAATAAATCTGCAAATGCTGAAATATAAACTAAATAGTTAGAAATAGTAGCATAATATTGCTCAGATAATTCGTTTGTAGCAACATGAAAATGTTCTAAAACATCTAGAAGAATTTTAACATTAGTCCAATCTTGACTTAGGTGCTCATCATCATCATCATCATCACCACCAACACGAGCATTATATTGCGCTTATTGGGTTTCTATATTCATATGCAACAACTAAACTTTTATACAAGTAATTCCATCTAGTCGGATAAGGTTTAGGAACCTTTCTTTCTCTAAGGCCAAATTCATCACATTTTGTAAAATATTCTCTAACTCTACTTCTGCGGTTTGAATAAAAAAGCCAATGAAGAGTGAATTTAACCTTTGCAATTTCAACATTTAAAATTTTCATACCATCACCGATNAATATCATGAACTGTCTTAGCAATAAACTTACCTGTGTGACTAGAAGTAATTATTCTATAAGCAATAATGCGCTTTTGCATTATCCATTCCTCATCAATCCAATGAGTGGTAACAGTAAGATAATCACAGTCGTTACTACTCTTACCAATATCAGTAGTACTAGAAACACGATTACTAATATGAGTAAATAAATAGCGCAAATATTGTTCATATTCATGTTTATATTTATAAATATCAGCCTTTACAGTTGTGCAAGGCCATCTTTTATATGTAGGATTAAAATTTCTTCTAATATTATGGACAAAGTGAGGGTTAGAGGGAAAACTATATGGTAAGCACATAACAGTAACCATTTTTGCCAATTCTTCACGATCCTTATTTGGATCGTAATATAAAATGCCACCGGTAACAGTGTTAATTCCCGGTTGAACTAGATTTGACCTGGTACTAGGGTTAACATGAGTACCTACACTTGTCCCATCTTGCTTAGCTTTCATTTGAAGCCACCTAGCTTTATCATTAGGGTGTTTCTGTAAGTGTCTAGTCAAACTACCCATACCACCACGTTCTCCAGTAAATTTATGAGCCATCAAGAGCCCACAAGTTTTACACTTAGCCTTATTTTGATCTCTTAGTTGAGTAAAAAAGTGCCAAACAAGAGATGTTTCGCACCGTTTAGAATATTGTCTATTAAAAGTAGGGGTTACTACAGGAGGGTCAGGCGGGGCATCATTTGGATTATTATCAGTTTGGTTAGCAACAAGACTAGTAGGTGTATCATCTAAATCCTGTTGCGTTTCATCTAAATCATCATTTTCCTCATCGATAGTTTGATTACCATAAAGAACATTCATATATTCATCATTTAATTGTTGACCTGGTGTAATATCATGTATAAATTCACTATCGGTAAATTGAAAACAAGGGTTATCACTATCAAGAATAACAGGTGCAGGAGGACGGGTAACAGGTCTGGATCGGGGAGTCGGGGCCGGGGGAGTAGTAGTGGCTTGCCTACTAGATTCACCAATTTTAGATTTTTCCTTACCACCAAACATTTTTTTCGAAGAAAAGTCCATATTAATTATAAGGAAAAAAATTAAACAAACAAAAGTATAATATTAAAACTTAAGAGTTGGAACGAGTTTACCGAATTGATGAACAACTTCTTAAAAATTGTATAATGTTGAAGACTTGAAGATTTGAATACTTCAATTCACCAACTTCACAATTTTTCACAAATTGCAATAATAAAGTAAGCAATTATAGAAGAAAATTAGAGAAAGATTGAGAGAGATTAATGATTTTGTGAGTAAAAATAAAAGAATGAGGGGGTATTTATATTTGAGAATTGGGAAAAAGTGTATTATAAAAAGTTTGGGGTTAAAACAAAGTTTGGGGGCCAAATGGCTATTTTTTAAAAAGCCAAACGGCTAAATTGGCAGGCCAATGGCTAGTTTTTAAAGTAATAACCGTTGGCCAATTTTTAAATAAAAAATAATAAAAAAAAATAATTGTTGGGCCCGTTTGGCTCAGTTGAACCGGCCCAGGCCCGCCAGCCGATCCCGGGCTAAACGGTCTTGGGCTCACGGTTCAAATGGAAAGGCCCACCCCATATGGGCTCTTAGGCCCGTTAGGCCTGGACTGCCACGGGCCGACCCATTTAACCCAAAATCCCACATGGGTCGCGGGCCTGGGGTGGTTTCGGGCTCGGCCCAACCCACATTACAGCCTTAGTTATCGGGCTAGTTTTGTGACATAGTGAGCCCGTGAGTGAGACTGGAGAGATTGATGACTGAGTGAGGTCGAGGGCCTGTTTGTGAGGATATTAATACCGTAGCACATGAGTTGTCCGTGCAGATCCAGATATTGATACCATAGCATGTGAGTTGTCCGTGCAGCATGTGAGTTGTCTGTGTGGATCCAGATATTGATATCATAGTGTAACGACCCGGTCCGTAGTTACGCAGTATACGCATCTATTCCTTTATTTCTGTCTTGTAGTAGCTCGGTTAGACTGTTCATTAAGTGTTGGGGTTGGTTGGTTCGGGTTCGGAGTGAATATAGAGTGGATTGAGACACTTAGTCTCTAACTAGAGCTTTAGAGTTGGAAAAGTCAACCTGGAGTTGACTTATTGGTAAACGACCTTAGAATGCGGATTTTATGGTTCGGATAGCTTCATTAGGTGATGTGGAACTTAGGAGTGTGTTCAGAATATTTTTAGGACGCCCGGTGTAGATTTAGGCTTGAATTGGCGAAGTTAGTATTTTGGCGAATTCCGGTTGATAGGCGAGATTTTGATCCGAGGGTCGGAATGGGATTCCGAGAGTTGCTGTAGCTTTGTTAGGAAATTTTGGACTTTCC
>ML251159.1:103317-124493 GCA_005239495.1 Nicotiana undulata | reverse complement strand
TGAATATTATGTACATTTAATTCGCAGCTATCATAGCTCAATTTCATCATATATCAGTAATAACTCGTACAAAACATCAGATAATATCAAACAAACAGTTAGAACATGCTCATGGGTCCTACGGCTACCCAACATACAATATAGATGCCGCGTACGGACTCTCGTCACGTGGTACGTACGCAGCCCCCCTCAACAAGCACAATTAGCAACAAAGAGCCTAGGGGACGTTTCCCCCCTTACAAAGTTTGGAAAGGAGACTCACCTGGACAAGTACTCCTCCGGTGAACGGACCAATCAATAAGATGCACGAATCCTCCGAATCACCCTCGATGGCTCGCAACTAGCCAAAAACACATAATTATATCAATTTAGGAAGATTCAAGGAGGATTTATTTAGGATTTCCCCTAAAAACACATTCTCGACATACTTGGCAAATTCAACTCCGAGCCTCGGCGTCCGGAAAATTATAATTCTTGAAGAAAGCGCTATACATCGCCTAAGGATCAAGATTAACTCAATTAATCATCCTTCAATGGCCCTAAAATCAGAATTTGCATTTTCCTCAAAACCCTCTATTCTCCCCAACAATCTCTTATGAATTTGGAAGTGGAAATTCCCAATGAATTGAAGAAATTAACATGCGGAGGCGAAAGAATCACTTACCTGAGGTAATTAGGCTGAAATCACGTTCTGGAGCTCTTGGGGTATGCAACAATGGAGGAAAAATTGTGTTTTGGGAAGAAATTCACGAAATGGGCTTTTTATAGGACTGTCCAGCAGTTTCCGCACCTGCGATCNAGTAATTAGGCCGAAATCACTGCTCTGGAGCTCTTGGGGTGTGCAACAATGGAGGAAAAATTGTGTTTTGGGAAGAAATTCACGAAATGGGCTTTTTATAGGACTGTCCAGCAGTTTCCGCACCTGCGATCTTTGGATCGCCAGTGCGGACTCGCACCTGCGGAAAAAGAGTCGCTCCTACGAAAATGGCCTGGGCACTGTGGGGGTGGGGGTTCTCGCTCTTGCTGACTTTGGATCGCAAGTGCGGACTCGCACCTGCGTGAAATTGGCCGCGCCTGCGCCTGCGGAGCCGCTCTTGCGGAAGAAAGGCCGCTCCTGTGGAAGGAGCCGCGCCTGCGATGGGAAGGCCGTTGGTGCGAGCCTCGCGCCTGCGGCTCATGGACCGCAGGTGCGGTCACACCAGAAGATTTCCCACCAGCTGTGCAACTGCTGGTTTTTTACCCTGATCGGGGTCCGGGAGACCCCTGGGCCCACCCGGGCCCTCGACAAATTATACCAACAAGTCCCAAGCCATAAGACGGACTTGCTCGAGCTCCCAGAACACTAAAAACATCATCCAAACTATAAATCACTCTCCAAAACCCCTTAGTTNAATTCCATTCGGACCATGATATCACGAGGTCCAATTCCAGGCTGAATTCCAAATCTTATGAAATCCTGAATTCTAATTCAGGTGATGAATTACTCCCGGGTCATCAGAAATTCGAGGCGAACACACTCCCAAGTCTGAAATCATCATCCGGAGTTGCTGGAGCTGTCAGAACTCGATTCCGAGGTCGTTAGCTAAAAATGCTGCTCGGAACCAAAATTTGCCAAATAGGCTAGCCTTCAGGAACCAAGTGTTCCTGAACTGGCCAAATCACTTCTGAATCTCGAACTACCTGCCCACACAAGTCATAAGGCACGAGTAGCCGCTATGGAAAGAGTCATTCATGGGAACAGAGTCCCAACACACAAAACGACCGTCTGGGTCATTACAACTTCGACATTATATAGCGCCAGAAGTTGAGATGTTCTAGTTTAATTCTGATGTAACTCTTCCTTGGTGGAAGAGTTTGTATTTGACTTAACTTCCTTCCTTTGTTACTATCCTTGCTGATTCGAACTCTAACCTCTTATCAATTTGCAACCTTTTCGCTTTAGGAGACAACCTCTTAGTGCCCAGATAATTCACATTACATGTTATCTCCTACGCATGGATTCTTCGCGTGCCAATGAGTCTGTTTCACTATGATAGCCTGATGGACCTGGTTCAACTTGGTATACATTTGTCAATCTTCAAAACCATGCAGTGACTTGGGTCAACAGTCCATTTCCGTACTTTGACATTACTATGTTATAGAAGCCCGTGACTGAGTGACACAAGATCTGGGGTTGGTTTTGGAATTGTGCTTTAATGTTGTCTTAAACTTTCAAATGGATTATTATCAGTATCTTGCTTCTAAATTTATAATTTTTCTAAAAAATAAATTTGGATTCAGTGAATTGTGTGGCTTACCTGGTTTCACGACAGGCGCCATCACGACTAAGTATTTTGGGGCCGTGACAAAACCTCGCCTCGTTCATCTTGTCAACCACGAAGGCCATTCTTATCTTGTCCGAATATCTTCGTCCTAATCGTATCTCTCCTAGCTAGTATGCTCATACATCCACCTCAGCATTCTCATTTTTTATGCTCTCATCTTCTAACCGTGAGAGTCCTTGATTGGTCAACTCACCGTCCCATAAAACATAGTTGGTCTAATATAGTTCATGTAAGTTCAATAAAACAGTTATTCGATCAACTATATTGTATGAGACAGAGTGTTGGCCAATCAAGAACTCTAGCACTAAGAAGATATAAATCTTAAAGTGTGTTTATATTGTAAAAAAATGGTAAAACAACTACTTTTAAGCCGTCTATTAGAGTTTAACCATATTATATTTTATATTAGCAAAGTAGCCACTCGTTAATAGAAATACAAGTCTGAATAAAAAAAAATCCTATTTAAAATACGAAAAACGACTATTGGACTTTGAATATCTAAAAGTTCAAAATAAAGAATTTGTTCCTGGAGTTTGAATTACCTGAAGCATTAGCTCTCGATGGTTAAAGTATAATATGAATTCAAAATCACAAAATAATTCTTGATTTTTTTTTGGATTTTTCCCTAGTAAAGATTTAAAAATTGGGAAAATACATAAGTATCCCTTGACCTATACCCGGGTTCTCAACTACACACTCTATCTTTTCAGGGATTTTTATTCCTCCCCCCCTCAAACTATTTTAAAGTAAAATTATTTGCACCCTTAAAGCTGACGTGGCAGAATGTGTGTATTTCACTCTCCTAGGGAGAGTGAGAAAGCAAGAAAAAATGATTTTCAGATTTTTCTTTTTGCTTTTTACCATTTTTTCTTATATTTTTTTCGTTTTCGTTTTCCCTTTTTTTTTGTCTTTTTCTTTTATTTATTTTTTCGTTTCTTCTCTAATTCCGACAGATATTTATTCGCCGGCGACTTTGTCTTACCATTTTTCTTCTATTTATTCTGTTTTTCTTTTTCCTCTTTCTATCCTTTTCACACACAAATTAAATTCTCAAAAAGATCTATTCGTAGGCAAAGAAAAATACACTTAGATTTGGGGAAAAACATTCTTCATCAGAAAACTATCCGTAACAGAAAAAATTGAGATATTAAAATTTAACTGAAAAAAGTCTTCTCAGCTTATATATATATATATATATATACAAACAATTTTTTCTTAAAAGTGTAATTTATGTGTTGGAGGAAGGGCAAAAGAAAGAAAAACGAATATAAGTTGAGAAGAGTTATAGAAAGAGCAAAACACACTCAAATCGGGATAAAAATCTGTCACCGAATTTTTTTTTTGCTGGAAGAAATGGTGTCCTTGATATTCCACAACCACCATTTTATGCTGCTGGTAACCAAAACAAAAAGAAAGATAATAAAATAACAAAAAAAAAAGAATAATAAGAAATAAGAACAAGGATACGAAAAAGAAGAAAGAATAAAAAAAGTACTAAATATACATGTGGCAAGGCTTGTAGTTCACCACTTGCAATGAGTTTGGTTGTCTAGTTTTAGGGTAATATTTATTCCATTTAAAAAAAGTTTAGGGGGGGTTCCCGCAAAGATAAAGTGTGTAATTTAAAATTCCAGTATAGGTCAGGAGGGTACTTATGCATTTTCTTAAAAATTAGCAATCTATCTTGGATTTTGTCATTTTCTTTTGTTTCTTTTCTGATATTATTGTCTTTCTTATTGAGACGAGAGTCTTGGAAAAATAGCCTCTCTACCCTTTTCGGGATAGGGGTAAGGTCTGCGTACATTTTACTCTCCCTAGACCCCATTATTAAGATTTTACTGAGTATGTTGTTGTTGTTGTATCTTGTATTTTGTATTTAAAGGTTACAAATTATTGAAGTTTAATATGAATTCAGTAATCATAAATCATTCCTGAACTTTTTTGAATTTTGCACTTGTAAAGGTTTAAATACCAGTAACATATTTAGGATTTTGTATTTAAAGGTTAAAAATTGCTGAAGTATATGTGAATTCAAAAATAATAAAATATTATGTGATTTTGCACTAGTAAAGGTTCAAAAATTAGTAATCTTTCCTGGATTTTAAAATTAAACGTGAAAAATATTGCTTAAGTATAATGTGAATTCTCATGAATCGTTCTTTGATTTTTCGAGACTTTGCACTAGTAAAAGTTCAAAAATCAGAAATTGTTCATTGATTTTTAATTTTTCTCTAGTAAAGGTCCAAAATTGCTGAAGTACATTGGGAATTCAAAAATTAAAAATCGTTCCTGAATTTTGCACTAGTAATGATTTCAAAAAGTTAAATCATTTTTGGTTTTAAAAGTTCAAAAATTATTTGAATTCCAACATAAGTTAATGGGGTTTCACGTGTCAAAACTTTACAACTCTAGTACCAATTGCTAGAGTTCAATTCCATGTTTAGTTTAGGTAAAATGGTCAATTTAATCAAATCGATGATTACTTTATCATTACAATTTAAAATATGACTAAATTCTAATAGCCAATACAAAAAGTGTCCAACCCAGCTAATTTATAAATTTTAACAGCGACAAAAAAGTCGTTCGCCTAAGCTTTGTTGGGAAGAGTTACTACTTGTATGGGTAGAAGGTAGCATATAATAGTATGAAATATGTGCAAACTGGACGAATACCAATTTTATAAAAAAGAATCATTAAAATTATTTATGAGAGTTATTTCATTTGGTTTGTATCAATTTCCAAATCAATCAAGATTATTAGCACAATGGAGAATAAACAGGGGAGTTGGAAAGAAACACACCAACTTGCTTAAGCTTCATGGTTTTGAAAAATGGAAAAGAACGAAATGAGTTAAGGGGTTTCAGACATAGAAATAAGATAAAAAAGGACCAAGATAGTGAGATACAGAATTTACTTTCATAGGATTTTATTTTCTTTTTCTGATATTGCCATTGACGATGATGTAATATGAGTAGATTAAGATTTTGACGATGATGGGTTTAGGTAAAGAGGCACATGTTTAGCAAGGATTAGCTAACTTACGCTTCAGCCATGGCTAGACAACGGAAAAAGCTCCCATCTCCGTCGGAAGTGAAGGATAAGGAAGTAAGCATGGTAACACCTGCTCAGGTACAAACTGGACGATGGTTAACTAGTATGGGCAGTGCGCCCACAATGTTTCATAACCCAGCTCAAGGTGGGGAAATTGATGGAACGATAATTACACCGGACACCGAAATTCAACAGAAATTGATGCCGCTGTCGTTTGGTAGCTTCCTACCACAAAAACTGCAGCCAATTATGGAGGAAATTGAGAGTGAAGGGGAGAAATCTACTGTGAAGGAAAGTATGGAGGCAGTTCATAGAAGACTGAATTTCTCAGCAGCAGGGAATATAACACAGCCGTCTAAAGCAATTGATGTCCAAGAGGAAATAGGGAAAAAGGATGAGGTAACTACCAGGTATCATAATAGAAGTTCACAAAGGGGTAAGACTTTGAACTATATTCCCCCTGCTATTTGTGATGGTACTATGATAGTGCAAATTGATGAAGAAGAAACAAAAGAGCAAGAAATTTATTGGAGTACAACTCTGATTGGATATGTTTTGGGGGATAATCCATATGAAAAATCGATGGATAATTACATTGCCAATGTTTGGAATTTTGTGGAGAAGCCTCAAATCCTTTATCATGATGAAGGATACTTTATCTTCAGATTTCAAAATATTGAAGATAGGGATTTAGTTTTACATAATGGACCATATACATACCATAATAAACCCATGATTTTGCAGCATTGGAGTATGGATTTCAAATTTGATCCGGAATGTATGAGTATAATTTTGTTATGGATCAAATTTCCGAGTCTTCCATTGGGTCTTTGGTCCACAGAGGTATTGAGTAAACTAGCAAGTGTAGTTGGAAAACCTCTGTACACTGATATGTTTATTGCTGAGTTAGAGAAGGTATCATTTGCACGAGTGCTTGTTGAAGCTGACATCTCGCATCCTTTACCGGATAGTGTGGACATTCAAACTCCTAGAGGGATAATCAATCAGCAAATTGACTATGACTAAAAACCAAATTTCTGTTGCGACTGTATCAGATTTGGACATAATTCAGAAGATTATTGGTTGAAGGAAAGGCAAGAAAGGGAGGAGGAATTTAGAGAACGACCAAAGAAGAGAAGGAACAAGAATAAGCAGAATCTAAAATGGGTACCAAAGGAGAATAGGGGGAATGAAGTTGAGAATGCAGGGGTGCAAACAGAGAAGAGGATTCAATCCATTCCTTTACCAAAAGTGATGGGAACAACAACACTAAGATTTACTTCATCTATAGAGGGTACTCAAAGGGTGATTGATAAGGATGACAAGGCAGGGTGCAAGGTTCAAAATGACTGCATGATTAAAACTGTGCAACAAGAACCTACTATAGCCTTTACCAATAGATTTGATTTCCTACAGATAACGGAAACACAAACACTACAAGGGGACGCTGGCCTATCCAGCTTCTCCCAGACATGAACCTATGTGCTTGGAATGTAAGGGGGCTAAATAAGCCCTACAAATAGAAGGAGTTCAGGCTCTTTCTGAGGAAGAATAAGGTGGATGTAATGGGGTGTTTGGAGACAAGAGTCAAGGATAATAAATCTTCTAGAATCATAAATCAAGTGGAAAGGGATTGGAATGCTTGTTGTAATTACAATGCACATCAAAATGGTAGAATTTGGTTACTATGGAAGGGGAATGTGAATATCCAGATTATGATAGTTGAGGATCAGTTTATTCATTATGAATTGCATGAGCCAAATTCTATCTTTAAAGCTATGGTAACCATGATATATGCAAGCAATGACAGTAACCAAAGGAGTCAACTATGGAGGAAACATATTCAGATAGAGAGTACAATCCAAGATTGCTGGTTATTATGTGGAGACTTTAATAATATTTTGTATACGGATGATAGAATTGGAACACCAGTTACACAAGGTGAGACACAAGGGTTACATGATATGTTGCTTACTCTTCAACTCATTCAATTAAAAAGCTTGGGGTGGTATTATACGTGGTTTAACAAACAACAACCTGACAAAAGAGTATATAATAGGATTGATTGGGCGTTTGGGAACTTCGAATGGCTGCAACAATATGGCCATATTGAAGCAGAATTCTTGAACCCGGAGGTGTCTGATCATTCTCCTATCTTACTCAAATGCAGTAAAAAGGGATCATCATAGGGGATTACATCCAAAGGCATTCAAATTGTATAGCTCAGTTATGGAACATGCTGATTCTAGAGGAATTATTGATAGGATATGGAAGCAAAATATAGAGGCTGAACCAATGCAAAGAATCTGGTTAAGGTTAAAGATGCTGAAGAGAGACCTCAAAGGCTTGAACACTTATATGTCATCCTACAAACATCAACTGAATCATGCTAGGCACAAGCTTGAAGTTATACAAACTCAACTCATGGTCCATCACTTGGATCAAAACTTGATTGAACAAGAGAAGATGGCTTTGGCAGAGGCTGAAAAGTGGAGCAATATAGAGGAACAAGTACTTAAGCAGAAGTCCAGAGCAAACTGGATTACATGTGAGGATTCAAACTCTAGGTACTTTCATGCTCAATGGAAGCTGAGGACAAGTAAGAATGCAATTATGTCAATCTATAAAGATGATGGGACAAATGTAACTGATCCTATACAGGTAGAAAATGAGTTCATCTCATATTTTACTAAGCTCATGGGTGAGAGGGGCAGTATTCATAGATGTCCAAATACAGAAGTTAGATGCCAAGGTCCATGTCTTACTCTTCAGCAGAAAGAGGAACTAGTCAAAGAGGTTACTTTGGTGGAGATCCAAAATGCAATAAAAGACATGCCTCATGAAAAGGCACCTGGTGTGGATGGATTCCCAATTGAATTTTTTACTAAACATTGGCAGGCAGTGGGAGATGAGGTTTGTGATGCTGTCCAACAATTTTTTGTAACTGGGAAGATGCATAAAGGAATTAGTAGTACTACTGTGACATTAATTCCTAAGGTGCAGAATCCTAGTCATGTTAAAGACTAAAGACCAATAGCATACTGCACAACCTTATACAAGATTATTACTAAGGTTATCACAGCAAAAATAAAGCAGGTAATTGGAGGATTGGTATGGGATTCACTGTCAGCTTTTATAGAAGGCAGATGTATCACATATAATATCCTCTTCACACATGAGTTATTCAAAGGTTACAACAAGAAAGGTATTTCTCCGAGGCGTGTTTTAAAAGTTGATTTGAGGAAAGCTTATGACACTCTAGAATGGGCATTCCTGGAAAGGGTTCTGTTAGACATGGGATTTCCTTAAAAGTTCACAGGTTGGATTATGGAGCGCATCTCTTCAGTAACCTACTCTTTAAATATAAATGGTGGGTTTAACAAGGCCTTTTAAAGGAAGAAGGGGGATAAGACAGGGGGACCCAATGTCACCCTATCTTTTTGTTTTGGCTATGGAATACTTACAGAGGGAATTTGCACAGCTGATGAAGAATAAGAATTTCAAGTTTCATCCAAGATGCCAAAAGCTTGGAGTGGTGCATATTTGTTTTGCTGACGACCTTCTCATGTTTTGCAGGGCTGACTTGCAACCCATTAGATTGTTAAGGCAGACTTTCCAAAAGTTTATTGAAGCCTCAGGTTTTCAAGCAAATGAAGAGAAGAGTGCATCCTACTTAGCAAGTGTTTCAACAGCTCAGAAACAGGATATCTTTTAGGAATTGGGGTTCTCTGAAGGTACATTGCCATTTAAATACTTAGGGGTCCCTTTGGCATCGAAGAAGATTTTAGTTATTCAGTTCTGGCTTCTAGTAGAGAAGATCACTCAGAGGATAAATTGTTGGACATCAAGACTGTTATCCTATGCAGGGTGAGTGCAACTGATCAAGGAAGTACTATTTGGAATACAATCATACTAGGCACAAATGTTTCTCCTACCAAAGAAAGTAATGAAGATGGTTGAAGCCATCTGCAGGTCATTTCTGTGGACAGGTTCATCAAATGTGTCAAAAAAAGCTCTGGTTTCCTGGGAGAAAATTTGCTTACCACAAGGAGTAGGTGGTCTAAATGTGATGAATTTGGTGTTCTGGAATAAAGCTGCTGTAGCAAAGCACCTGTGGGCAGTGGCAAAAAAGAAAGATTGCTTATGGATCAAATGGATCCATACATTTTACATAAAGCATCACACGTTAGAGCATATGCCAATACCCAAGAATGTAGCTTGGGTGGTCAGGAAAATTCTGGAGTCAAGGAAATTTATTGGTGAGATTCAGGGTATCCAAGGTGATCTTATGAGCAGGTTGGATCAGCTTAAAAAAGGCAATTCCTTTAGCATTAGGAAGCTGTATCGACCGCAAATCCCTCAATTACCAAAGGTTCCTTGGAAAGGCATTGTGTTGCAACCAAAAATGCATCCCATATTTAAATTCATACTATGGTTAACATTACAAAGGAGACTAGCTACAGCGGACAGACTCTTGAAGTTTGGTGTTCAAGTTCATCAACAATGTATCTTCTGTAATCTTATTGATGAAACCTTTGATCATCTATTTTTTGTCTGCCTGGTGACGAAGGAATTATGGTCGAGTCTATTGAAGTGACTGGGACATTGCAAAACTATTCGAGATTGGCAAAGTGAGGTGGCACGGATAAGTCATATTGCCACAAAAAAGAGTGGGCACTGGAAAATTATGACTTGTGTTTTTGGTATGATGATATATACCATATGGAGAGATAGGAACAGACTTCGATTCCAGGGGGATATAGTAAACGTGAACAGCATATGCAGAGAGATAGCAATTCATATACACATGAGAAGGAAAGGAATACAACATTGGAAAGGAGCTCTTACAACTCTCAATTGGTATCCGTAATACGAATATTTTAAACTTTGATGTTTTCTTGTTTTGATGTATTAGATGTTTTCAGCTGTTAGTTTCTTTGGTCACTTAGATATAGTGATGAATTCACTTAGTCTACAGATTTGGGCTGTGTATTTAGGGATGTAGATGGTCTGCATCTACCTATTTTGTACAGTTTTTTTTGGAATGAGATAGAAAAGCTATTTACCAAAAAAAAAAGAAAAGATTTTGACGAAGTTGACAAACATAATTTTGTAATTTTTATAATGTGCCAACTAAAGAGCAAAGGCTTTGATAAAATCAAAGTCGACGAAGTTGACAATCATAATTTTATAATTTTTATAATGTGCCCACCAAAGAGCAAAGGTTTTGATAAAATCAAAGTCGACAAGGGGTGTGTGTTGTACGAAGTAAAATATTTTTTAATTTTTTTATGTTTACTTTGCTTAAATGTTTTGGAAAATATTTTTCTTATGAACTCATTTTCCTCCAATAAAAGGGGAAAATATTTTTCAAAACTCCTTCTCGACCTTTCCCACCCTATTCTTCACCCTCACCAATCCACCTGTCACCCCCCCACACACCCACTCCCACCCACCTAACCCCACCCCATGCCTACCCACCCCACACCCTCTCTCCAAATTTTTTTCTTCTTCAAATTTTAGTCTTTTTTCCGTCACCACTCACAAAAAATTTATATTTTTACTTTTTTTTATTATACTTTCAAATTTTTGTTTTTTCGTTTTTCTACACCCCCCACTCCCCACTCCGCACAAAAAAGTTTTTTTAAACCTTTTTTTTTTGCAATTTCAAATTTCTATTTTTTCATTTTTCTGCCCCCTGCCTCTCCCCCCACCCCCAGAGAAAAACATATTTTTTTTTATATATTTTCAGTTTTAGTATCTTCATCTTTCAGTTTACAGGTTCGAAATTTTACAGGTTCCACAGTTACGAGTTCAGAGGTTTATGTGTTTGGAAGTTTACAGGTTTAGAGATTATAAAGTTTACGGGTTCGAAATTTCGCGATTTCGAAAAGTTTAGTGGTTTGGAAGTTTATGAAATTTGTAGGTTCGGAAGGTTGTTGGTTCGAAAGTTTATGGCTTCATATTTATTGTATCTAAATTATTTATGAATACTCTTGAGAAGTTATTTTTCTTAATTTGCGTACCAAATACCGGAAAATGAATAAAATTATTACTTGTTTTTCAAAAAAATATTTTTTTGAAAAATATTTTCCGTTATACCAAACATACCCGAGGAATCGTTAAAACGAATGTAGAAAGTTCAATGATCAATGAAGTGGGTATAATTTTAAAGATTAAGGTTCAAATTTTAGTGGAGATACAAGAAAAATTAGGTGTATTTAACCTTAAAATCGGATAATAATTAAAATTATGAAAAAGGTCCAAATATGCCCTTGTACAATACAAAATTGAGCACATTTGCCCATCGTTAATACTTTAGCCCATATATGCGCTTACCATCAATAGTTGGTCCATATATTCCCTTACCATCACGGAATCCACCCAAACTAATTAGCTCTTTCGTTAATTGTACTCAAGTGTTTACAAACACTATTTTCTTTTTATTAGTACTTTTTTTATTTACCTTTCTCTTTTCTTTATTCTTTTTTCTTTTCTTCTCTTTTTTTCCTTTTTCTTTCTTCCATATCGGATTTTTTCTATTGTTGATGTCTTCTCCATTTTCGTCACCAATCTCACTTGACAAAACACATGAATTCCTGCTAATTTTACTATCACAAACCCCGTAGGTTCTTCTGAAGTGAAGGAGATAAAAAAATTTGGCGGTGTTAATTGGGTGAAGGTAGGATATGTTTATTCAGATTTTGAAGGTCTTGTTCCCTTCAGATCTGAAACTCCACAGAAAACAACACCTTCAAAATCTGAGTAACCGTATCCTACCTTCAGCATATTAACATCATCGAAAAAAATTCTCCGATAATTTTCTTCTCTTTCTTTTCAAAAGAACTGAAGCCTTCTCACTAGGAAGCTTTTGGTGGCGTAGGTTTGATTTTTAGGAATAAAATCACGTAAACTTGGTGACGAAAATGGAGAAGGCATCAACAATGGAGGAAATCAGATATGGGAGAAAGAAAATAAAAAAACTAGAGAAGAAAAGAAAAAAGAAGAAAGAAAAGAGAAAGGTAAAGGAAAAAAAGTACTAATAAAAAGGAAATAATGTTTGTAATACACTTTAATACAATTAAATAAGGAGCTAATTAGTTTAGGTGGATTCTGTTTCGAAATGGACATATATGGACCAACTATGTGACGGTAATAGCATATATTGACTAACTATGTGACGGTAAGGGCATATAAGGGCTAAAATACTAATGAAGGACATATGTGCTCAATTTCATATAGTACAAAGACATATTTGGACCTTTTCCATTAAACTTATAAATGGTTTTAAGGATATGTGATTTCACCTAGCACAAATTGACAAAAAATGATAATAAATGCTAGATATTGAGTGTAAAATAAAGCAAACCAGTATAGAATGCAACTTGGCCCTCCAGTTAGATCGCCCTCGAATCGACATAGTGTTTAATTAAGAAATATGAACTGAACTGAAGAAAAAGAGAGCTTAAGAGAGAAAAATGTATATTATTGCTTTGATTTGCGAGAGTTAGATGATTACAAATGATTAGAACCTCATTTATATAGTAGAGAAATTATACTTATGGTAAAATTCTAAATATAGAAGGAAATCCCATGATTGGCTAAATAATCGTTCTTGATTTGATCTGTGCCGCGATTTCCACCACGATCCTCGACCGGTCACGGATATATCGTCTTTCCATTAGTATGTTATCTTTGTTCTTGCTCGATGTCTATCCTGTTTGGTCTCGATCTCGATTGGTACTTTGAATCCCGAGCTCGGTACTGCACCTTCATGTCTCGGTCTGATATAACAAGGGGCTGATCCTCGGCTTACCATCCCAGTCTCAGTTAATCAACAAAATCGGGTGAGCCCGGGTTTAACCGTATACATATAGTCCTCCTCATTTTTTAGAGTTTAATGACAAGAGATGAATTGAGTATTCTATCTTTACCTCAACTTATCATGATGTCATTACCGTAACGTAAGCGACAGAGGTGACCAAAACGTCCCGTCGGTATATTTCCCCAGGTGTTTAATGTGCGTCAGTCGATGGTCGGCCACTACCATCTTTGAATCGTCGCCATGAAACCCATAAATAAGTCCCTTTTCCATTCTTTCAAACTTAACTTTCAATCTTTTCTACTCTAATTTTCAAAGTTCTTTGCATTCCTCAATTTTCTTATCTTCAAGTCTTTAAGTGCCATTGTTGATCCCTTCTAAAATACCAAACATTATCATCTCTATTCTTCTTTGCCCTCAAAACCTAATGGTGAAAATGTCAAAGACTGTTCCACAAAAAGAAAACGCTTCCTCGTTTCGGTCGACCGACGAGAAAATAGCGGTGGAGCCACGCCCCAAGGAGTGTGTTCCCTGGGTGTGTGTTATTAGTTATGACTTTAAAATCGAGAAAACCTCATCAGTCGCGGTCGATGCTAGACGGTATAAAGATACATATATGCTCGATATCCAAGAGTTTCCTCAAACAAGTGAAGAAAGACTATAACTAGAAAAGTAAAGAAGTCGTAATACTGGCCCCTGAAGAAGCTATCACTACCCACGTGGAAGGGTTCTTGAGTGTTTACACTTACCCTTTCACGTTGGGTCCTCTCGACCGAGTCATCATAGACTTCTGCAGAAAGTACCAAGTGACCCTCGTACAAATCCACCCCTCTTTCTGGAGGATTGTAATATTGCTCCGATTCTTTGTGAGCAAAATTGACGAGCTCTCTTTACCGAGGTGGGATGATATAACTTCAACGCCTGGATACCAAGACACTCATCTCGAGCATAGATGAAGACAAAGATCGAGGTTGGATGGGTTGGTTCATCTGAGTGAAGACCTCGGACCTGATTCCAGCTGAGAGAATACCGTTTCCCAAAAGATGGAATATGAAACGTAAGTATGATTTCGTTATTAGTTTCTGCTTGTTAATTTCACTTCTTCACCTTCTCTTATTGATGTTCTTTTTTGGTGTAGTTTCTACCTGGATGTCGGGTGCGTCCCCCTATCTCGAGAGCTGGTCAGGAGCCTGGTCTCGACATCGACATATGTTGAATGCGCATGGCGCGATTTATCGAAGGGCTGGTGGGAAGACAAGAACCATGGTAAGTCTTATTCTTGTCTATAACAATTTGGTTAAACATCCCTCTAAACTTACTCAATCTTCCTTTTCCGCAGGTCTCGGAAAAGATGCAATCATGAGGTCCCCCATCCGATGAAGAAGAAACCTCACTCCTGTCCCAAAGCCGACAAAAGAGAGAAAGAGGAAAAGGACTTCGACCTCCGAGGGGCCAGAGACTAAGAAGAAAGCATCTCGTAAGCCTAAGAGGAATGTGATCCCCCTGTCCATGGAGTCAGTTTAACTCCTAAGAGAGGCAGAAGAAGAATAAGAAGAAGAAAAGGAGGATGATTTCGGTTTGGTGGCTCGAGCACGAGCTAATACCGGGGTCAAAAGGCCACCAGACTGGTAGAAGATGGAAATATTCTCCCCAGATCTGACGGGGTCCAAGAGGGGGATTCAGTTGAAGTCCCCGAGCCGAAGGGGCCTCACCTCGGGGTGAGAAGGCGACGAAAGTGGCTGTGGAGGCCGAGATCGAGGCTCCTCGAGATAGAGAGAATGCCCCAAGAGACCCACTTAGGGAAATTGAAATCAAAGACTCCCCATCGTTTCCTTCATTCTCCGAGGAAATGATTCGGGATGCTCGATCCATAAAGACTTCTAATGTATAAGGAATCCACGGAGAGGAGGTACCTTTCCGCGGTTATTTCCCTGGGGTTGATGATATTGTTGGCCTGAGCGATTTAGAGGTACCAAGGAAGACCTCAAGCAAAACTTCCTCGAGTTTCAGACTGACCAGCCAGTTCCCGGCCTCTAGTGTCAATACAGGGTGCAAACGAACAATCATCATCTCAATCCCGGAGGATGCATGAGTTCTTTCCGCCCTCTTAGGGGTGGCTAGTTATCTTCAGAGTCTGGTCATGGAGGAAGACTAGGCTATGATGGACAAGGTGGGAGCACCGTGTATCTTTAGTGAGGCCCAATAGGCTTTGAATCGGGTAAGCCCCAACTCCCTTTGTCAATATCAGTTCCCATACTTGTTTTTTCTCTTCTTGCCCAATTCTTTTTCTTCTATTTGTGTAGGCCTCGGTTCTTCATCTTGAAACTTTCTTTAAGTCTCGAGGGGAATTGAGCCGATGTGAGGCCGAAATCCAAGGGCTCACTAAGGAGAAAAATGCCATCAAGCTTCTCAGTGAGCAAAAAGAAGATGAAGCAAATGGCATTTGAGCTTAGCTAGTTGCGGCTTAGAAATAACAAAACGACCTGGTTGAGCAGGTAATAAGAATCTTAGAAGTTTATGACATCGGTTCAGGCGTGACGGCTAACAGTTCGATCCCACAGGTCCAACAGAAGCTCGAGATAATCGGGAAAATTCGTGAAGAAGTGGATGCGGTGAAGGTGAAGACCATAACATGGAAGCAAAATATGGACCGTCTTGCCTCAGAAAAAAAGGCAGCTCAAGCTCAGCAATCGTCGATTGAAACCCAACCCCAGAGCGTGAAAGAGAATAACTTGGTGCAATCCAAGAAAATCGAGGAGTTTTAGACTCGGTTGGGTTCAGCAACCTCCAATTGGGAGATGCTGGTCACGGAACTTGCAACAGCCAGATATGAGGATGAGGAGGCCCAAGCCGATGTTGAGGCAATTTTGGCCGTTTACCGGTCCGACGCTGAAGCCGCTCAAGCTCGAGCAAAGAAAGTTGCTGAGATTTCTCTGGTTCGAGAACATTGGGTTGCCGAGCATGCCAAGTGCCAGTTCGAAGGGAGACTCTCGAGGACATCCACGTTCGTGGCTTCGACCCCACTATTAAGATCAAAAATGCAAAAGTGCTTGAAGTCGAAGCCAAAGCATTGGCCTCTCCCGATGATGATGACTGCAGGAGCATGAGTTAGTCCGTGAGTGTTACGCCCCAAAATTAAGGGACGAGACCGACGCCTAACCGGTGAACCCAGTCAAGCGGACCTGGATTGCCTTTCCTGCCCAATGTATTACCCCGCGTTCATAACATACATTATTTCATGTGAGTTAGCCGATTTTAGCTTCAACGTACATCTTACAACATATCTCCATTGTTTCCTCTTTTAACATTTCAACGATTGATATTCAAACATACATAATACATATATAACTTGACAACATGATCCACAGTTCCGAGTACGTACTGTTACTACCCAAAAATACATATATACACCCACATCATGTCTACAGAGCCTCTACGAATACTAGGGATTTTACATACTTACCGGTAACAAGGCCCCAGTTATACCTTTATAAAATAAACAAAAGAGGGTGGTATCATCCACACACGACTCCGAGGAGAAGAAGGGCTCACCACAACTGTTGCAGAGATGAAGAGGAGGTACCACTAACGGCGGGCTGAGCTACCTGCTATGGAACCACCTACATCCATATAAAAGATGTAGCGCCCCCGGCAAAAGGGACGTTAGTACTGTGGAATAGTACTAGTATGTATGAACAAACTTTATCCCAAGTACAATCAACCAATATACAGATAAGTAAAAGGACAACAATAGGACCAACAACCAAAACACATGGAAAGAGACAATCAAAGTCAACAATTTTACAATCTCTTCTTTTTCCCTTTCCAACACCACCATATTCACGAGTTTCATCAATTTCATATCAATAGTGATAAATATCAATTTTCCACCCTTATTACCTCGGCCATCCTTATCACCAGAACCCACACCTTATTACTTTGTGTTGCGGCGCGCAACCCGACCCCGCCTGACAATTTGCATCCTTATCACCACAACCCACACCTTATTACTTCGTGTTGCGGCGCGCAACCCAACCCCGCCTGACAATTTATATTTCAAAAATAACACCACCAATAATCTCATCACAACAACAACAACAACAAACAATTTCATTATAAGAACTTTCCTTTCAAGTATTCCAAATTCAACAACAACACCAAATAATTTCATCACATGGGCCTTCCTTTCAAGGATCACAAATTCACATTTATTAATTCAATCACTTGGGCCGAAAGCACCCCAAACTTTCATCAAGCAGAATTTTCATATACGAAGTGTTTCCATAACGGTCAACTTATTTATAAGACTTCACATCAGTAGCTTCAAACAATTACCGGCTTTTCTCATAATGAAGTAGACATGCCAAACACAATTTATAATCTTATCTAACACAGTGGGGTGGCAACTAATCATATTTCATATTTCAATCCCAAACAATTACATCACAAGAATTCTCCTTTCAAGGAGCACAAGTTCACATCAACAATTCGTTTATTTGGGTCCAAGGCACCCTAATTTTCACCAAGTAATAATTCATGTACAAGGTATTGCCATAATTGTTCAACTTATTTACATCGTTTCATATCAATAACCTCAAACAATTACAAGCTTTTCACATAATAAGGTAGGCATGCCAAGTCACAAATCAAAATCTCATCTAACATAGTGGGGTAGAAATCAACTAGACAGTCAATTCACATATTTCCATATAAGTACACATACCGTATGCTTACCACAACAAGAGGGATTTTACAAGGGTTAAAGTTAGCCATACATACCTCAAAGAGCTTTTCCTTAAGTTTAGACAATACACCAACACCTCTAGCCATAACAATCTATAAGAAGGTAGCGGAAATCGATTAATAATTAGAAAGATTACCATGATATAACTCTCTTAGGAATTTCATCAACCACCTAGCATGTGAAGTAGACTACAAGGTTTAGAAATGACAATCTCTTCTTCCTTCACCCAAATTTTAACATGAACTACCCAACTTAGTTCTTTAACAACAAATACTACAACTTAGTCCCATATGCATGGCCTATTTCTAACCCTCACAACATATTTGAACTCTTAACTTCTTTCATGAAGTTTTTGGAAGTAGAACTTACCCGGATGGAAGACAATCTATGGCTATCTTTCTTGATTCTTGAAGACTTGAGCAAGCTTTGGATGATTATGAAGTTAGCCCCCTTCTTTCTCTCTCTATTTTCTCTCATATCTCTCTAAAATTAGTAGAAAATGACCCCAAATGAAGCCCTTAAACCTATTTATGGAAATGGGGTCGGGTTATAAAAATAAGAAAAATAAGTCTCCGGAACAAGGTCTGCGATCGTAGTATGGACTGCAGAACAAACATGCAGGCCGCAGAGTGCATCACAAAGTAGCTTCCCAAAACTGGGCTACACTGGCCAAGTCTGCGACGTATATGTGATCGCAGAATCAACATGCGACATGAAATGCGATCGCAGATTTGACACAGGGTAGCATTTTTCCAGCCTTCGGTTATTTGACCATAACTTTGCGTAGGAATTTCCAAATGACGAACGGTTTGAAGCGTTGGAAACTAGACTCAAAGACATTAAATTTGATAAGTTATTCATCACACAATACTTTATACATAAGTAGATATGCTCCTTCAATGTGTGTACTAGTTCAAATACCTTTGGAATTTTAGCCTATTATGGAATTCTCCCATTTGGCCTAGACTTAGGCTTCCCCTTGGACCTCAAATCACTTATTATATGACTCGTACACTTATTCACCACATCCAATTTATTTACTTCATATTTAAAGCACATAAAATATTACAATTAGTCTACCTGACACCCTGAATCCTATATTGTTTAGCAAAATTTTCCGGGGCCTTAGATTCTCCCCCGCTTAGGATCATTCGTCCTCGAATGAGAGGTAGAGCCTGACCCAAAAACCTAACATAACATATTTATTTTCTATCCTACCTCAAGCCCCTAAATTTTTGACTGACTCCCAAATTTTTTAGAAATTTCGACAGCATCTCCTTTGTAACTAGGCCTATCCACCTGTCAGAGAACTACCAAAACCAGCTTTAAAACTCATCAATAACTCAACAAAGCACAAAAATATATATACCCATAACACTAATCTCAACATCACAAGAACTACATTACCATAAAGACACCTGAACATGGACTGCACATTTTTAGATCATAACACCTATATGGTTCCTTTCAAGTAAAAAATAATTTATATACAATCGAGCAAAAATATTTTCCTTCCACGACACTTCCAGCTTTCAAGGTGGCCTCCTCGGCTTACAAGCTCTGCCATAACACATTCACGGAAATAATATCAACTCCCAAACATACATAACAAGGATGACGGATAGACACCTCGCATGAGTTAACTATCCATTAACTTTACCTTTAATGATTTTCACTGTACAATTTATATTCCACCGGACATTACATTTCATGGTAACAACAACAACCCACAATTCCATCACATGGCATCATACCATCAAGAATATCATTTCATAGTAACCAAACAATCATGTGTTCATAATAATCCCTACCAGCCATTAATGTAATCACGAAGGTGTTCATCAACAAGAATATAATTTCATTTCAATCAACAATCCATATGAAGTCAAGACACGATGATTCTTTCCAATAATGCATCATATAGGATATTACCATGATCATATAGTTCAATAAAATCAATTTACACCCTTCTTTTATCACTACCTTCTTAGACATAAACATATGAAAACACAAAGTACATGAGGAACAGTTACGGGGAACATCATACTCCTAGTGCAACCTAATGGGGAAAATTCTCTTATGTGCCCTTCATTATCAATTCACATAACATCTATAGGGGAAAATTTTGAGAATAACCGGTTTACCCTCCTGAATTCTAAATCTCTATGCCAACACCCAAACTAAACTCGTGGTGACCTTCATGATTTCTCTAAGATGTGCCATAGTAAATTGACCATAAAATTATCTACTGAATATATGAGATCACAGGGTGACTTTGACACATTTGAACTTTCAATACCAAAATAGGCCAAATACAGTGAGGAGCAACGGAGTTCAAGATTGGGCTGGAATTATTCAGGAATCCATTAATGTGCTGAGCAGAGTATTTCATGAGGTTATATGCTAAGAGACACGAGGATCCATATTAATGATGCTGACATGGTTTAGTCCAGGTGACTACATCAATTATCAAATAAGTGAAGCATATTGGTAACCAGTATTCTTAGATAAGGTGGATACCATGTATGTGAACTTGAGACTTTAAAGAACTGATCAAGTAGGATACACCAGTTGTGTCTCTGAGTGTAAGGTAAATAGTTGAGCTCAAATGGTAAGACTCTTGCAACATGGGTGTGATTGAGGCCGCAAATGAAATACGTGGAATTTGATTTCACTCCTAACAATAAGCGACACAAGGACTCTATGCCACAAACGCATGAGGATGGAAAAGAAGTCATCTACTTATGAGGTTATCAAAATTCGAACAATCTACCTCTTCCCAATGCGGTGGAATGCCAGAGGTAGCAAATTTCCCCATACATGACCATGACGTTGTCAATACTCATAGAAGGAGAGTGAGTAGAAAGTCACATAACCTCATCAAATCCGACCCATTTAAGACTTTTGAAAAGGGGACACACTTTGATTCGAAATCATGGCAATTTAATCTTGAACTTTAAGGAAAATCATTACTTTTGGAACCCATGAGACATGCCCTCGTAGCCCTAGAAAATCATCAACGATGGCAGAAAGTACTCGAAATCATTACGAGCTAGTGTAGAATACGGCCTCGAAGTGACCATATGAATAATTATGAAAGGGTGAGTAGTCTTGATGCACTTATTGGAGAAGAGTAACCCAAGTTACCTAGTCGCATGGACAAGCAGCGCAGGTAGATGATCGTTTAGGAGAAAATCTCACAAGGAGTGCGAGCAATATCTTTTTATCATAACAA
>ML251159.1:80282-102761 GCA_005239495.1 Nicotiana undulata | reverse complement strand
AATTTGTGGCATTTATTAATCCATTGACCAGATATCTAGAAGTATTTTAAAATTAGAGCTACTCTTTCTGGTTCAGAGTTCAACCTTTAACGATAGTGCTTCTAAGGGAATATGATGGAGAAGGGATAGTGTAACCGATAGTACATGAAGCAGGCTCGTAGTTAAAGTAAGAAGATGGATTGACTTGCCCCCCCCGCCACCTATAATCCCATATCCTTGTTTAGTTATGTCAGAATACTGAAAAATCCAGTAATATCAGAGGACCGAAAACTAGTTAGCTAGAAAATAAAGGTATTGTTACATCTATCCCATTTTCTAGATTCAACGAAATTGGTACAGAATTTGGGTGGATTACTATTAATAAAAGAAATTGTATTTCTAGATACCAGGGACACAATTATGCTCTTTCTTCAGCCCTTGAGATTGGAACTGATGAATGGGTCAACAACTAGAGGAAAGCCGGGTATGTCAGATGAACTGACAAAAAGGGAACTTGAGGTTTTAGGAGTAAACTCAATAGCTTCACGGCTAAGGGAGCCACTACAAACATCAAAAATCAGCTAGATTCGTAGCAACATTGAGCAATTAACATAAAACGACACTTAAACAAGTATTATGCAATCCAAAGGAGGAGCGAAAATGCTCGTCTTCCTTATAACCAAAAGAAGAANAACATGGAGCAATTAACATATAACGACACTTAAACAAGTATTATGCAATCCAAAGGAGGAGCGAAAATGCTCGTCTTCCTTATAACCAAAAGAAGAACAACCTTCAAGAATAAGATGAGCAACAAGAATAAGTAGCACGATCCAGCTACATGGAGGCTCAACGGACCCTAGCTTCGATGGAGATTTAATAATGTTAAAAAGTAATTGAGCAGACCAAATTAAGAAAATAACCTGTCGGAGAAGAGGGAGATTCTCGCCAAGCAAATAAAAATTTAGCCGTTTCCGACCACTAGGCCAAAATGGAAGCCTCAACAAAGATAGAGCGAGGGCACTACCATACTAGAGATGATGAAACAAAGAAAGATCTTCACCTATATCAACATTCTGCTTGAAGTAGAAACCCGAAGAAAAGGGCCAAGAAAAGATATCTTTTTATTTTGTGCGAACATATGATAATGGTTCATCCCTTCATTCGATAAGAAATCCTTTGGGTGTAGTCCCTTGATAAAGTTTAGAAAGGCGCGCTGGAAATGATAATTCTATAGCTACAAATCAATTCAAGGACATGATTATAGATCTCGATGTCATAAGAGATTGCATATAAGGAAATTTGCGGTGAGGTGGATTCACGAAATATTGGATCTCGTTCAAAGAGTAGGTGCATGCAATGGTTTGTGACTCAACATTTATTAAGGCCATGCCTATGAAAGTTCTTCAATATAGATGTACATATACAATCAAGAGTACGTTGGTACCATACCGATATACTATAGGGTTTGGTGGTGCAGTGAATTCAATAGGGACAAGGGCACTCCTATCTTAGCGATAGGTTCTACCAATCCCTCCACAGCTCAATACATTCTCCTAACAAGCCCTTGGGCAGTCCCTTTGGACTCAATGGTGAGATCATTCCCTCCTCATGGCTTCAAACACGCGGATTATGGTATCATGATTACTCATTTTGAGAGTAAGGCTTGGAGAGAAAACTAACTCCCTAACTTGAGCTCTATCGCACGATTGGAGTATCAAAGAAGGGTGAAATTCCTAAATGTCCATGTAGCCCCCTAATTATAGATGTGGTCGACAACACACCGATAAGAAGGGCTCTACTAGACACGGCTCCGAGACATCCTAGGACACTTTAAAACTTTAGGCTCTGATATCAAGTTTGGCACGCCCCAAATTCGAGGGACGAGAACGGCGCCTAACCGGGTGAACCCAGTCAAGCAGACCTGGATTTCCTTTCCTGCCCAATGTATTACCCCGCGTTCATAACATACATTATTTCATGTGAGTTAGCCGATTTTAGCTTCAAAGTACATCTTACAACATATCTCCATAGTTTCCTCTTTTAACATTTCAACGATTGATATTCAAACATACATAATACATACATAACTTTACAACATGATCCACGGTTCCGAGTACGTACTATAACTACCCAAAAATACATATATACACCCATCATGTCTACGGAGCCTCTACGAATACTAGGGATTTTACATACTTTCCGGTAACAAGGCCCCGACTATACCTTTATAACATAAACAAAAGAGGGTGGTATCATCCACACACGGCCCCGAGGAGAAGAGGGGCTCACCACAACTGCTGCAGAGATGAAGAGGAGGTACCACTAACGGCGGGCTGAGCTACCTGCTATGGAACCACCTACATCCATATAAAAGATGTAGCGTCCTCGGCAAAAGGGACGTTAGTACTTTGGAATAGTACTAGTATGTATGAACAAACTTTATCCCAAGTACAATCAACCAATATACAAATAAGAAAAAAGGACAGCAATAGGACCAACAATCACTGAAAGAGACAATCAGAGTCAACAATTTTACAATCTCTCCTTTTTCCCTTTCCAACACCACCATATTCACGAGTTTCATCAATTTCATATCAATAGTGATAAAGATCACTTTTCCACCCTTATTACCTCGTCCACCCTTATCACCACAACCCACACCTTATTACTTCGTGTTGCGGCGCGACCCGACCCCGCCTAACAATTTATATTTCAAAAACAACACCACCAATAATCTCGTCACAACAGCAACAACAACAAACAATTTCATTATAAGAACTTTCCTTTCAAGGATTCCAAATTCAACAACAACACCAAATAATTTCATCACATGGACCTTCCTTTCAAGGATCACAAATTCACATTTATTAATTCAATCACTTGGGCCCAAAGCACCCCAAACTTTCATCAAGCAGGATTTTCATATACGAAGTGTTGCCATAACTGTCAACTTATTTATAAGACTTCACATCAGTAGCTTCAAACAATTACAGGCTTTTCTCATAATGAAGTAGACATGCCAAACACAATTATAATATTATCTAACACAGTGGGGTGGAAACCAATCATATTTAATATTTCAATCCCAAACAATTACATCACAAGAATTCTCCTTTCAAGGAGCACAGGTTCACATCAACAATTCGTTTATTTGGGCCCAAGGCACCCTAATTTTCACCAAGTAATAATTCATGTACAAGGTATTTCCATAATCGTTCCACTTATTTACATCGTTTCGTATCAATAACCTCAAACAATTACAAGATTTGCACATAATTAGGTAGGCATGCCAAGTCACAATTTAAAATCTCATCTAACATAGTGGGGTAGCAATCAACTAGACAATCAATTCACATATTTCCATATAAGTACACATACCATATGCTTACCACAACAAGTGGGATTTTACAAGGGTTAACGTTAGCCATACATACCTCAAAGAGCTTTTCCTTATGTTTAGACAATACACCAACACCTCTAGCCATAACAATCTATAAGGAGGTAGCGGAAATCGATTAATAATTAGGGAAATTACCATGATATAACTCTCTTAGCAATTTCATCAACCACCTAGCATGTGAAGTAGACTACAAGGTTTAGAAATGGAAATCTCTTCTTCCTTCACCCAAATTTTAACATGAACTACCCAACTTAGTTCTTTAACAACACATACTACAACTTAGTCCCACATGCATGGCCTATTTCTAACCCTCACAACATATTTGAACTCTTAACTTCTTGCATGAAGTTTTTGGAAGTAGAACTTACCCGGATGGAAGACAATCTATTGTTATCTTTCTTGATTCTTGAAGACTTGAGCAAGATTTGGATGATTATGAAGTTAGCCCCCTTCTTTATATCTCGATTTGCTCTCATCTCTCTCTAAAATCAGTAGAAAATGACCCCAAATGAAGCCCCTAAACCTATTTGTGGAAATGGGGTCGGGTTATAAAAATAGGAAAAACAAGTCTCCGGAACAGGGTCTGCGATCGCAGAATGGACCGCAGAACAAACATGCGGGCCGCAGAGTGCATCGCAAAGTAGCTACCCAAAATTGGGCTACACTGGTCCAGTCTGCGACGTATCTGTGATCGCAGAATCAACATGCGACATGAAATGCGATCGCAGATTTGACACAGGGTCGCATTTTTCAAGCCTTCGGTAATGTGACCATAACTTTGCGTAGGAATGTCCAAATGAAGAACGGTTTGAAGCGTTGGAAACTAGACTCGAAGAACTTACATTTGATAGTTTATTCATCACATAATACTTTATACATAATTAGATATGATCCTTCAATGTGTGTACTAGTGGAAATACCTTTGGAATTTTAGCCTATTATGGAATTCTCCCATTTGGCCTAGCCTTAGGATTTCCCCTTGGACCTCACATCACTTATTATATGACTCATACACTTATTCACCACATCTAAGTCATTTAAATCATATTTAAAGCACATAAAATATTACAATTAGTCTACCTGGCACCCTGAATCCTATATTGCTTAGCGAAATGTTTCGGGGCCTTACAGAGAGTGGAGAAGATAGAGTGAAGACGTTGCTCCTGGAGAAGATTAAGTACTTAGGAATTTGTTTTTGGATTTTTTGTATAGAATTCCGATCGGGCAACGTTGTCCTTGTAAATAAATTTTGATATATATAAATATCCTTTTCCCTTTATGTCTTGTACTGTGTGTATTGGTAAAAAAGAGCTTCACACGTGTAATAAGACTTGATGATTCAGCCAGTTACGTGAAGCAATGAAAACATGACAACTGGACAGGCTTCTATAAAGAGGTACGGGCCAAAGAGGCATGACACAATATACTTACAGGGTAATCAGGTACGGAAAACTCAAGCTGATTGAAACAAGGAAGAGACACGGTCAAGATGAATCCGGACAGAGCTACGGGCAGATTTAGAGAACTTTAAATAATGATCCACACATTACACAACCTTCACACAACAGTTACGGTTATTCTTTGTAACGTTACATTAATGTAATAATTAGTCATTAATGAACGATCATTGCAAGAGGTAGACGTTATATTAAGGAATTCCCTATATAAGGGAATAAAATATAACTTGTAAGGGGCATCCGCACTGCGACAATAATACACTTTACTTTTCCGTGCATTTTATTATTGTCTATTTACTTACTCATTCGTAATTATCATTAGTTCCTCGATTATCAGAAACCCGTGTTCATCCTAAAAATAGCTTTGGTCAAAGGATTTTATTCTTTGGTTAAACAAATTGGTTCCGTTACCGGGAATCTGATAATCTTCGTTTACTTTTCAAGCAATATCCTCTGAACTATGTCGAACCCCAACGACAATAACCAACAAAGGGATGGAATTCCACAACCAGTTGGAACCCCTCGAGGTTGAAGATCCAACAACAACAACAATGATAATGATCAAACGGTAGAACAAAATCAGGTGAAGCAAATGATTGTAGAGTATGTGAGCCAGGCTTTGCAAGAATTCACAAGGGGATTACCAACGGCATCACCTGCATCACTGACACCACCTCCCAATAATACCATCACCGTGGAAAATCCCCAATCTTGGTTGGTAAACTCAGCAAGGGAAGATACTCCTAATGAATCTCTCGAAAAAAGACCAGGTATGACTAATAAATCTGAACTACAAAATTTATTACTAACCTTGCAGAAACAGGTGAAGGAACAAAACGATCGAATCGAGCAAATTCCAGGAGTACCACCTGTTATCAAAGGCATTGACGTTGATAGATATTCTCAACAGCCTTGGAAACCAAGTGCGGCACCCTTGCCTATACCCAAGAAATTCAAAATGCCTGATGTTCCCAAGTATGATGGAACAACCGACCCACGCGACCATGTGACTTCTTTTACCACCGGAGTGAAAGGAAACGACTTAACAAAACAAGAAATTGAGTCAGTCTTAGTCAAGAAATTTGGAGAAACACTTACCAAAGGAGCATTAACCTGGTATTCTCTTCTCCCTGAAAACTCTATTGATTCTTTTGCTGAGCTTGCAGATTCTTTCATAAAAGCACACTCTGGTGCGTAAAAAGTTGAGAAAAGAATGGAGGACATATTTAAAATAAAGCAAGGAGACACGGAACTACTCCGTGATTTTGTAGACAGGTTCCAGCGAGAAAGAATGCAACTGCTAAGGGTGCCTGATAATTGGGCAGCCATGGCATTTGCAAGCAATATAAATGAAAAAAGTTCAGAAGCCACAAGAAGACTAAAGGAAAGCTTGAGAGAATTCCCAGCTACGGCATGGAATGATGTCTATAACAGGTACAACACCAAGCTTCGTATAGAAGAAGATACCATCGCTCGTTCAAAAGGCGAAGATCGTATCACTTCCAGGCGTTCCTAATCAGACAGGAGATCAGGTAAAAACAAGTATGATCCTTACATGGGACCCTCAGGACGAGACACTCGTCCCAGGTTCGAAAGTACTCGGTCAGAATATAGTCCATCGAGCAGAGATGCGGGCTCATCCTCATCTAGATCCAGAAAGGATCAAGATGAATGAACTAGAGGTAATACACGAATTGGGGATCATACCTTCAATGTAAGTACTTCCGAACTAGTTTCAGTGTTAAGAAATATGGGTGATAAGGTTCGACGGCCCAAAGAAATGCGGTCTAACCCAAATAAAAGGAACCCAGATTTCTGGTGTGAGTTCCATAATGATCATGGACACAGAACTGCAGATTGTAGAATTTTACAAGGTGGAATAGAGCAATTATTGAAACAGGGCTACTTAACAGAATTGTTTAGTTAAAAAGGTAAACATGCATACATGAAGAACAGGCAGGAGGCCCCGAAACCTCCATCTCCAAAAAGAACTGTCAACGTAATACACGTGTCATGACCAAAATTTCGGAGTCGTGATGGCGCCTGTCATGGAACGAGGCCAGCCACCTAACTATAACGGTTCTAGGTTCGGCTATTGGATAAAATGCTCATTTTTAATAAATTCAAATCAATAATAGTGGAAATTCATAATTTGGAAACAATTTAAGGAAGGAAAACAATATTCAAATACTACAGCCTCGGATCCGGTGTCAGGCAGTCATGAGCTACTAATACATAAACAAGACCCAAAAGCAATGACCAACATAATCTGAAAGTAAATACGACAGGTAGAAGAGAAAAAGATGACGAGATTCCGGTCGCCAGCTGCTACCTCGTCAACTCTGATGAACTGCTGCGACTCACTGACCAGAGCTGGATCTCAATGTACCTGGATCTGCACACAAGGTGCAGGGTATAACGTGAGTACACCAACTCAATAAGTAACGAAAACAACCTATGGGTTGAGAGGTAGTGACGGACTAAACCTCCGATAATTTGAACAACATCATATAGTTTGAACATGACTGTAATATAGTAGAAAGTAAGCAAAATGCACCGAGTTATGTCTATAAACTTGCATATGTTCGTGTAAAATCAGGAATGCTATTTATATAGTATCCACTCTCATAAGGAAGTCCACTCAGTACTCGAATTGGCCATCAGGCCCAGGGAAAATCCATCTCAGAATATGGATAAATACAGTGACAGAGTCACTCGGTACTGAGGAAAAAGAAAGGCCAATCCATCCCCACGGAGAAGATCCATCTCCGGAACAAGACACCACGGAGAAGATCCATCTCCGGAACATGTCACTCGGACAAGATCCATGTCCAGGGAAGATCCATCCCTCAATAGCTGTGCGCTCACTAGGGGTGTAAAGACTCCGGAGGGGCTCCTATAAGCCCAAGCGCTATATCAAGCAAACGAAGGCATGATCCAAGGATCGCTGTGGTGTGCAGCCCGATCTCATAACTGTCTCAAAATATGCCTCTACGCCCCACTCTGTCAATACTTTCCAATCTCACTCACCATGCTCTCAGATATATATATCTATAATTCAACCCAAACAATGATAATATGAAACTAACTAACAATTTCTGAAAATAAGGCATGAGAATGTAGGCTACAACAGGACTGAGTGCATAACAGGGAATAACCAAATAGAGACAGCGACAATTGACCATTCCGGTCTAAATACATTGGCGTGAAGCCTTAGCATTTACACTTATCATGATTTCTAATATATTCATGGAAGTCTCTACCTTCACAGTACCAATATCAGTATGAAACAACCCTTAGACAGCTCCATGGGATGAGCCAGGCCACAAACATTCGGTGAACTCCCGCATGCCCGCCACTTGGCAAGTGCGTCACCTTAATTAACTTCAATTATCAGATAATTTGGGGTTTCGAACCCTCAGTTCCAAGGTTGAAGATGTTACTTACCTCAAAACAGGCTAAAACACTACTCCGCAGTGCCCTTGCCTCAAAATTCGACCTCCGAGCACTCCAAATCTACCAACAATCAAGTGTATATCATTATTATATGCTAAGAGGTGAATCCCAATCAACATTTATCAAGAATACTCAAAAATCTCGAAATTGGCCAAACCCGATCCCCAGGCCCACGTCTCAGAATTCAGAAAAATTTACAAAACTGAATTCCTTATTTTCACCCGAGTCTACCCATATCAAATTTACCAAAATCCAACCACAATTACCCCTTCAAATAATCAAAAGAGTCTCCCAACTTTTCTTCCCATTTTTCTCAATTTCTACTTTGATTCCACAAATTACATGGAAATAATCAATACTAATTCGTGAAATTAGACCAAAAACGATCAAGGAATACTTACCACAAGACTTCCACTGAAAATCTCTCTTCTCCCGAGCTCTCTAATGGAGTTTTAAAAAATGGCTAAAAACTCTCGTTTTTAACTTAAAGTTTCTGCCCAACGATTTCCTTCTACGCGATCGCGGTCATCCTGTCGCGATCGCGGAGAGTAACTTAACAGCCCCAGATTTAACCTTACGCGATCACGGATGCCTCCACGCGATCGCGAAGCACCTAAAATCAAACCCACGCGATTGCGAAGAGATAACTGATCCCCCTTCACACGCGCCCTGTACACCTACGCGATCGCAGACTTCTCCAAGCGATCGCGGAGAACAACCTCCCATACCTTTGCAATCGCGAACTCTTTAATGCGACCGCGAAGAACAAATTCGACCCCCCACTCAGCTAAGCCTACGCAATCGTAGGATACCCCTCACGATCGCGAAAGAGGAAACCAGACGAAAAATAAAACACCAGAAAATCTGTCAAGTCTTTAAGCCAAACGTTGGTCCGTTGACAACCCGAAACAAACCCGAGGCCCTCGGAACCTCAACCAAACATACCAATACGTCCTAAATGATCATTCAAACTTAGTCGAGCCTTCGAAACATCAAAAACAACATCAAAACTCCAAAAAATCATCGAGTTCAAGCCTATGAACATTGAAATTTCTAAATTCCACCAACGATGCCGAAACTACCCAAAACAACTCAGATCGAACTGAAAGTTTGCAGACATATCCAAAATGATATTACGAACCTGTTCCAACTGTCGTAATTCCATTCTGACCCTGATAACCTATTTTCCACTGCCAACCGGAAATCGCCAATAACTAACTTTTTCCAATTCAAGCCTAATTCTACACCGGGCATCACAAAAACATTCTGAACACACTCCTAAATCCCAAATCACCTACCGAAGCTATCCGAGCCATAAAATCCGCATTCCGAGGTCATTTACCAATAAGTCAACACCGGATTGATTTTTCCAACTCTAAGGCTACTTTTAGAGGCTAAGTGACTCAATTCCCTCTATAACCATTCCGAACCCGAGCTAACCAACTCTAAGTCATCATAAATAGTCTAACCAAGCTATAACAAGGTAGAAGCAGTGAAAATAAATGCATGTTCTTAACAACGACCGGCCGGGTCGTTACATTCTCCCCCTTTTAAACAAACGTTCGTCCTCGAACGGGTCTAGAAACATACCTGAAGTCTCAAACAAGTGAGGATATCTGCTCCGCATCTCCCGCTCGGTCTCCCAAGTAGCCTCCTCTACTAGCTGACCTCTCCACTGCACCTTCACTGAAACTATATCCTTTGACCTCAACTTTCGAACCTGCCGATCCAAAATAGTCACTGGCTCTACCTCATAAGACATATTATCCTCGAGCTGAACTGTGCTGAAGCCTAAAATATGAGACGAGTCACCAACATACTTCCGGAGCATCGACACATGGAATACCGGATGGACACTCGATAATATGGGCGGCAAGGCAAGTCTATAAGCCACCTCCCCAACCTTCTGAAGCACCTCAAAAGGACCAATGAACCGAGACTAAGCTTTTTCCTCTTCCCGAACCTCATGACACCCTTCATGGGTGACACCTTCAGAAGAACCTTATCACCCTCCATGAAAGACACATCCCGAAACTTCCGATCCGCATAGCTCTTCTTCCTAGACTGAGCCGTGCGAAGTCGCCCCTGAATCAACTTCACCCTCTCCGACGCATCCTGGACCAAATCTGGGCCTAACAGCCTATTCTCACCTGGCTCAAACCAACCAACTGGAGATCTACACCTCCTACCATATAAAGCCTCATACGGCGCCATCTGAATACTAGACTGGTAGCTGTTATTATATGCGAACTCTGCTAATGGCAGAAACTGATCCCACGAACCACCAAAATCAATCACACAGGCACGCAACATGTCCTCTAGGATCTGAATAGTCCGCTCTGACTGCCCGTCGGTCTGGGGATGAAATGCCGTGCTCATCTCTACCTGGGTACCCATACCTCTCTGCATAGCCCTCCAAAACTAAGATGTGAACTGAGTACCTCTGTCAGAAATAATAGAAATTGGGACTCCATGCAATCGGACAATCTCCCTAATGTAAATACCAGCTAACCTCTCCGAAGTATAAGTAGTACTGACAGGAATGAAGTGCGCGGACTTGGTCAATCTATCCACAATGACCCAAATAGCATCAAAACCCTTCGAAGTCCGTGGAAGCCCAACTACAAAGTCCATGGTGATCCGCTCCCACTTCCACTCCGGAATGACTAACTCCTGAAGCAACCCACCTGGCCTCTGGTGCTCATACTTGACCTGCTGGCAGTTGAGGCACCCTGCTACATACTTCACAATATCTCTCTTCATCCGCCTCCACCAATACTGCTGTCTCAGGTCCTGGTACATCTTCGCGGCACCCGGATGGATGGAATACCGCGAGCTATGGGCCTCTGCCAATATCAACTCTCGAAGACCATTTATGTCGGGCACACAAATACGGCCTTGCATCCTCATAACCCCATCATCATCAATAGTCACATCCCTGACATCACCTCGACGGACCTTGTCCTGAAGAACCCAAATGACGGTCATCATACTGGCGTGCTCTAATCTGATCATATAGAGAAGACCGGGAAGCCGTGCTAGCTAACACCCGCGAAGGCTCTGAAAAATCCAATCTCACAAAATGACCCGCTAAGGCCTGAACATCACGTGCTAAGGGTCGCTCTGCTGCTGAAAGATAGGCTAGACTTCCCAAACTCCCTGCTCGGCGACTCAGGGCGTCGGCCACCACATTGGCCTTCCCCGGATGATATAGAATGGGGAGGTCATAATCCTTGAGAAGCTCCAACCATCTCCTCTGACACAAATTCAAATCCTTCTGCCTCAGCAGATACTGTAAACTACGATGGTTAGTAAAAATCTCACTCTAAACCCCATATAAATAATGGCGCCAAATCTTCAAAGCATGAACAATAGCAGCTAGCTCAAGATCGTGCACTGGATAATTCTTCTCGTGCACCTTCAACTGTCTGGATGCGTAGGCAATCACCCTACCGTCCTGCATCAAAACCGCTACCAAGCCAACCCTAGAAGCATGTGAGTAAGAACCCGGACCAGTAGGCAAAACTAATACCGGAGCTGTGGTCAAAGTTGACTTGAGCTTCTGAAAGCTCTCCTACACTCATCAGACCATTTGAATGGAGCACCCTGATGGGTCAATCTGGTCAGTGGTGAAGCAATAGAGGAGAATCCCTCCACAAAGCGACGGTAATAACCCGCCAAGCCAAGAAAACCCGTAATCTCCGTAGCTGAGGACGGTCTGGGCCAACTCTGCACCGCCTCTATCTTCTTCGGGTCCACCTGAATACCCTCACTAGACACCACGTGACCCAAGAAAGCTACCGAACTAAGCCATAACTCACACTTGGAGAACTTTGCATAAAGCTTCTCCTCTCTCAACCTCTGCAACACAACCCGCAAATGCTAAGCGTGCTCCTCCTGGCTACGAGAATACACCAGGATGTCGTCAATGAACACAATAACGAACAAATCAAGGTAAGGCTGAAACACGCTGTTCATCAAGTGCATGAACGCGGCTGGGGCATTGGTCAGCCCAACAGACATAACCAAAAACTCATAGGGACCGTATCTGGTCCTGAAAGCAGTCTTCAGAATATCAGAATCCCGAATCTTCAACTGGTGATACCCCGATCTCAAGTCAATCTTGGAGAACACCTTAGCTCCCTAAAGCTGATCAAATAAGTCATCAATGCGAGGCAGAGGATACCAGTTCTTCACCGTAACCTTATTCAGCTTCATGTAGTCGATGCACATGCGCATAGAACCATCCTTCTTCTTTACGAACAACACCGGTGCACCCTACGGTGATACACTAAGCCGAATGAACCCCTTATCAAGGAGTTCCTGAAGCTGCTCCTTCAATTCCTTCAACTCTGCTGGGGCAATGCGCTCAGGCGGAATAGAGATAGGCTGGGTATCTGGCAACAAGTCAATACCAAAGTCAATGTCCCTATCAGGTGGCATGCCTGGCAGGTCTACAGGGAATACATCCGGAAACTCAAGGACCACAGGAACAGAATCAATAGAAGAAGTCTCACTACTAACATCCCTCACAAAGGCCAGATAAGACTCACATCCCTTCCCAATAATACGCTGAGCCTTCAGATAGGAAATCACTCTACTAGGCACATACTCCACCGAACCTCTCCACTAAATCCTCGGCAATCTGGGCATAGATAAGGTCACGGTCTTGGCGTGACAGTCAAGAACAAAATGGCACGGAGATAGCCAATCCATGCCCAATATCACATCGAAGTCAACCATGCTAAGCAATAATAGATCCATCGGGGTCTCCAGACCCCCAATAGATATAACACAAGACCGGTACACCCGGTCTACCACAACTGTATCCCCCACTGGAGTCGACACACGAACAACTGAAATCAAGGACTCATAGGGCATACCCAAGAAATGTGCAAAGTATGATGAAACATATGAATATGTAGAACCAGGATCAAACAATACCGAAGCATCTCGGTGACAGACGAAAATAATACCTGTAATCACTGCATCTAAAGCTATGGCATCTGGTCTGGCCGGAAGTGCATAGAAACGGGCATGTCCTCCACCTGATCGACCTCCCCTTCTAGGGTGGCCTCGGGCTGACTGACCTCCACCCCTGGCTGCCTGGGCGGGTGGTGTAGAAACTGGTGCTGAAGCTGGAGGCTGGCTCCTATGCTGATAAGAACTACTAGAAAGGCGGGGATAATACCTCTTGATGTGACCTTGATACCCACACTCGAAACAACCCCTCGCAGCAAAATATGGTGGGGTCTAAAGGGAATCCCTGGAACTAGAGTAGCTGCTAGAAGAGCCATGTGCTGAAAAACCTTGAACTGACTGTGGCCTAGATGAGCTCTAGGCTGGAAGTGCACTGAATGATGAACGGCCCGGATGAGAACTATAGGACCGGTGTCCTGATAAAGTACCACTGTAAACTGGACAAGCTGGCTGAGGATGTCTGAATGGACGACCTCTGCTATACTGAGACTGACCTCCCGAGTGACCACCACCATCACGACCAGATCATCGAGGCCTCTTGGTCTCCCTCTCAATACGCTCCTGGCAGCGCACTGACTCAATCTCCCTAGCTATGTCAACTACCTCCTCAAAAGAAGCCCCATATACCCTCTCATTGGTCAGAAAGATCCGTAACTGATAAGTAAGACCGTCAACAAACCTCTGGATCCTCTCTTGGTCTGTGGGAACTATCCAGATGTCATGATGGGCTAACTCAGAGAACCTTATCTCATACTGCATCACGGTCATGTCCCCCTGACGCAACTTCTTGAACTCTCTGCGCATCTCCTCTCTGCGAGACTGTGGTATATACTTCTCCAAAAAGAGAATGGAGAACTAGTGCCATGTAAGGGGCGCTGCATCAGCGGGTCTACGCCTCTCATAGGCCTCCCACTAAGCAAGTGCAACTCCTGAGAATTGGAAAGTAGTAAATGGAACTCCGCTGGCCTCTAGTATCCCTGCTGTGCGTAGTATCCTCTAACACTTGTCGAAGAGGGACTGGGCATCCTCGCCCTCTATACCACTAAAGGTCGGAGGCTGGAGTCTACTGAACCTCTCCAATCTACGCTGCTCATCATCAGCTAAAGCTGGGACCACATAATCCTGTACCGGAGCAATAGGTTGCACTGGAACTGCCCCAGGTGTCTGATGTCCCTGGGCGATCTGCTCAGGTGTCCGGGCAGCTGGGGTCTGAATGCCTCCCCTGGCCTAAGAAGTAGTAGCAGTAGTGGACATCGCAACGGTCTGTGCCAAACTAGTGCACACCGTCAAAATCTGAGCTAGGGTCTTATGAAGACCCGAAATCACTATGGGCACTGCTGGTTCCTGAGCCTGCCCCGCTGGAATTTCAGCTGCGGGGACCTGATCCAGAGCAACGGGAGGGTCCACAGGTGCTGCCTCGGCTGCTGTGCGGGTTGCACCCCTCCCTCTGCCACGACCTCGACCTCTGGCTGGTTCTGCCCCAGTGCTTGGTCACCGCTGTCGGTAGCACGAGTCCTCACCATCTGTGAGAGAGTGAAAACAACAGAAGTTTAGTTCCCAAGTTCAACATAGTCGCACGACAGAATTCAAAGATGTGGAATTTTCCTAAGGATTATGTATCCTCTCAAAGATAAGTACAGACGTCTCCGTACCGATTTGAAAGACTCTACTAAACCTGCTCATGATTGGTGAGACCTATTCAACCTAGAGCTCTGATACCAACTTGGCACGGCCCAAATTTCGGAGTCGTGATGGCGCCTGTCGTGGAACCAGGACAGCCACCTAACTATAACGGTTCTAGGTTCGGTTATTGGAGAAAATGCTCATTTTTAATAAATCCAAATCAATAATAGTGGAAATTCATAATTTGGAAACAATTTAAGGAAGGAAAAGAAAATTCAAATACTACAGCCTCGGATCCGGTGTCACGCAGTCATGACCTACTAATACATAAACAAGACCCAAAAGAAATGACCAACATAGTCTGAAAGTAAATACGACAGGTAGAAGAGAAAAAGATGACGAGATTCCGGTCGCCAGCTGCTACCTCGTCAACTCCGATGAACTGCTGCGACTCACTGACCAGAGCTGGATCTCAATGTACCTGGATCTACACACAAGGTGCAAGGTATAACGTGAGTACACCAACTCAATAAGTAATGAAAATAACCTATGGGTTGAGAGGCAGTGACGGACTAAACCTCCGATAATTTGAACAATAGCATATAATTTGAACATGATAGTAATATAGTAGAAAGTAAGCGAAATGCACCGAGTTATGCCTGTAAACTTGCATATGTTCGTGTAAAATCAGGAATGCTATGTATACAGTATCCACTCTCATAAGGAAATCCACTCAGTACTCGAATTGGCCATCAGGCCCAGGGAAAATCCATCCCTGAATATGGATAAATACAGTGACATAATCACTCGGTACTGAGGAAAAAGAAAGGCTAATCCAGCCCCACGGAGAGGATCCATCTCCGAAATAAGACACCACGGAGAAGATCCATCTCCGGAACATATCACTCGGACAAGATCCATGTCCAGGGAATATCCATCCCTCAATATTTGTGCGCTCCGTGCCTATAAGATTGATCTACAAAAAAGAAAACCAATTAGATATGGTAAATACATGTACAAGAATGAAATGCAAGAAAATGCACTCTACCTTTAAAGAAGTATGCACGATCTCATTAGCCCATGTAAGGGAACTATGGCTATCTAGATTGGCTCTCTCAGTCGGGCCTATCAATGGTTTCAGCCACACATCAGGCTGGCCAGACTTTTTAAAGAGACTCCCATCAGCTGAAACTTCTATCAGCACCTGCCTCATCACCCTGCTGGAAGACCCTACTTCTCTAACAGAAGGCATGAAAGCAGGCAGAGATGTAGGAGCCATGATCAAGGAAGACTGAGGAGCCAAAAAATCCATGGGAGCAAGAGCAGTAATAGGAGCAGCAATATCCACAGAAGCAGGAGAAGTAACTGGAGCAGTAGAGGGGAGTTCTCTGAAAAAAGGGGGAAAACAGCCAAAGGAGCTTCATCACCTACGAGACCAAAGCCTTCACGGAACAAATGATCAACAGAATCACGCACGGGAGAGGGAGTAGCATCCTCGGAGGCAGAAAGTCCAATTTCAGGCGCGGAAGGCTCAACCACAGGTGTAGACTCTTCGTCTAAGATCACCTTCCTTCTGCGCGACCTATTGACCAAAGTGCCCTCCTCTTCCTCTTCTTCTTCTAAGGTCCTTGACCCACCAAACTTTCTCTTTGAAGAAGAAGAGCCTGAAATGATTTCCTGGGCCTGATCCGAGGACAATTTGGAACGGATGCAGCAGACATCCCACGAGCGGGAAACCCTGTCAAAAGAAAAAGGGTAAAACAACAAAAAAGTTGCTCGAGCAAGGAAAGAAGCAGAAATAAAAGCTTCACTTACCATGAGTTTTCACTTTCCAACCGTACTTCCCGGAGAAGTACTTCCAAGACCTTTCTTCCAACAGAGCAATTGACAAAAGTTTTTCTACCCAATCACGAATACTAGAGACATTCTCGACAGTACCCATGATTGCTGCAAAACAGAAGAAACAGCTACGGTGTTAATAAAACATCTAAAATAAAAATCAAGGAATGTGAGCTAAAATGTACTCATGTGCACGATTCCACTTCTCAGGGAAGGGAAGATTTTCTTCACCCACTAAACCAACAGTAGGCAAAACAACGTACCGAAGGTACCAACCTTTATCCTTATCATCGTCAGGGGTCACCAACACTCTTTTACTCCCGGCAGCCAGAGTAAAAATCCCTTGACGAAACAACATCGGGGAATAAAGGTGAATAAGATGATTAAAGGTGAAGGGGACCGAAGCTAAAGTAGCTAAACATCTGAGACATGCAACAACTCGCCATACAATAGGACCGACTTGTCCCAAGCAAATTTTGAAAAAATGACAGAATTCGGTGATAACTGGATCGATGGGAGGTCCAAACCCTAAGGTAAAAGGGTAGGTATAAACAAAAGAATATCCCGTCTTGTAAGACGTTATTTTTTGGTTTCCATTTGGAACTATGATAGGAAAATCGGACTTCCAAAAATAGTCCCTGCGAACAAGAGGAATTAAACCTTCGGTGATTAAGGTAGGGTACTTATCAGCACTATCAAGAGATGACGACTGATCTCTAAGAACCTGATTATCCCTAGCGAAGGTAAACTCAGCAGGTATGATTTCATCGACTCGGGGTTCGTGTAAAGGTTCGTGATGTTCTCTACCTCTAGACGAAGATCTGGAAGCCCTAGCTCTCGGAGAAGTTAAAGACCTAGAAGAAGGAGAAGATGTAATCTGGGAAGAGGAAGAACCCCTTGAAGGAGTAGAACCTAAAATCCTCAACCTACCACCTCTCCGGCTCCGCGTTAGAACAAAAGGAGAAGTCAAATCCTCAATGTTTATCACTCCCTTAGGCTGGTTCGAAGAAACTATATTTACAAAGATAAGGAAAAAAGTTCTTTACAAATAAAGAATGAAAGTTAGAAGTTTTTCGTGAAAGTAAAGAAAAGAAAAAGGGTATTTATACTCGAAGACAACCGTCAAAAATAGGAAAAAACAATGATGTGAAAGTCATAATTGAAGGTGTCACTTCGTGACTGATGCAACCGCAAAAAGCCCTAAAAGGCGCCGAGTAATTACAGAACCAACCCGGAGGTGACATGTGGCTTGAGACGTAAATGGAAGTGACAAGCGACGCCTACATTCAAAGAAGGATGCAATGTTTCGAGTGAAGCGGTGGCAAAATATTCCCTCCATAAATACATATCCACTTACCAAATATTAATCGATAAATAAATAGTAAGTTGGGGGACTATTTGTATTGGTAAAAAAGAGCTTCACACATGTAATAATACTTGATGATTCAGCCAGTTACGTGGAGCAATGAAAACATGACAACTGTACATGCTTCTATAAAGAGGTACGGGCCAAAGAGACATGGCACAATATACTTACAGGGTAATCAGCTACGGAAAACTCAACTTGAATTAAATAAGGAAGAGACACGGTCAAGATGAATCTGGATAGAGCTACGGGCAGATTCAGAGATCTTCAATTAATGATCCACACGTTACACAACCTTCACGCAATAATTACGGTTATTATTTGTAACATTACATTAATATAATAATTAGTCATTAATGAGTGATCATTGCAAGAGGTAGACGTTGTATTAAGGAATTTCCTATATAAGGGAATAAAATATAACTTGTATGGGGCATCCGCACTGCGAACATAATACAATTTACTTTTTCGTGCATCTTATTATTGTCTATTTACTTACTCATTCGTAATTATCATTATTTCCTCGATTATCAGAAACCCGTGTTCATCCTAAAAATAGATTTGGTCAAAGGATCAAATTCTTTGGATAAACACTGTGAAATTTCACTTCATTTATGCCTTATGAAAATTTTACTTCATTTATGCCTTATGAAATTGTATTCATATGTTCGAGGTTTAGGCAACTCGACCGAAACTGAACTAGCATAGTTTTTACGATCGTGTGAGAGCTTGCTCGGACTCAAAGTAAGGTAAGCCTTAGGTTTTATTTGATCGAGGACGATCTCTCAAACTCAAAGCAAAAAATAGCCCTTAGGCTTTTGTATTAGGCCACTATGGCCTTGTATAAAGAATGTTCATGGTTTTTCCCCTTTTCGGCTTGAAAAGTTTTTTATCATTTGTATTTTTAAAATCAGTAATGCCTTAGCATAAAATAAGAAATTGTTCGAGATCTATCGACAAGGAAAGTAGAAAATGTTTCTAAGGCTTGAGATATCGGCAAGGAAAACTACTTCTCTTAATAGATGATTATACATGCGTACATGTTTGATGTCAGGGCTCGAGCAACCTATATGGGTACAGTTCATTCGACCGTTTGGCCCTTCCAAAATATACCTATTGAGACCCCACTTTCATGAAGTAATTTCCTTGCAACAAAGTTGACATTCGAGGGTAATGCCCCCTAGTATTCGAGATCGATTATAAAGAAGCCTCGGATACTGTTGAATTGTTCTAAGTTAAAACAATCAATGGTTGCCTCATTAAAAACCTCGTCGGAAAACCCATTTGGGACAGAACTGGTCTAAAAGAAAAAGAGTTCAATGGGTGCTTTCAGACCTAAAGACTTCGTGTTGAATAATCCATCGTCGTTCCTAGTCGAACACCTGAAATGGTTAGTTTGAAATATAAATGAAAAATGAAGGGTCGTACCTTAGCAGTAGTATCATTTTAGTAGTGAGACGTTCCGATTGTTCGGTAATTGTTCTTCATTCATCGTACCAACCTTGTAGGATCCTTTTTCGATGATATCGAGTACCTGATACGGTCCCTCCCGATTTAGAACCAGTTTTCCTTCATTCGGATTTCGAGTTTTGAGGGTGACTTTTCTTAGCACCAAGTCCCCGATTTTAAAATGTCGAAGATTGGCTCTTCGATTGTAGTACCTTTCGATCCGCTATTTTTGTACGGCCAATCGAAAGAGTGCGACTTCGTGTCATTCGTCCAACAATTCTAGGATCGTATTCATGGCCACGTGATTTGATTCTTCTGTTGCATATCAGAACATGAGGCTAGGTTCTCTGACCTCGACCGAGATAAGAGCTTCAGCACCATAGACTAATCAAACGGTGTTTCCCCCGTACTAGACTTCGACGTCGTGTGGTGCACCCAAAAAACCTCAGGCAATATCTCTCTCCACTTTCCTTTAGTGTCGGTCAGTCTCTTCTTAAGATTTTAGATAATGGTTTTGTTGGTTGATTCATCTTGTCCGTTCCCACTGGGATGATAAGGTGTCGGTAAAATTATTTTGATCTTGTGAACCTCGAGAAATTTTGTGATGACCCAAAAGGTCATCCTAAGTAATTCTAGCTAAATTTGTGTTCCGAGGCCTCGAAAGACTCCGTTAATCTCACCTCGATATGCGTGCATAGTCCAGACGTGTAGCCAGGAAGTCTTTATGTTGAAATTTGATGGAAAAAAATGGAATTTATGATAATTATATGAATAAAGTTGACTATGGTCAACATTTATGGTAAACGGACCCGGACCCGTGATGTGACGGTCCCGGAGGGTCCGTAGGAAAATATGGGACTTGGGCATATGCCCGGAATCGAATTTCGAGGTCCCAAGCCCGAGAAACGAATTTTTAAAGAAAATTGTTTTCTGAAAATAATAAAGGAATTTGAAAATGAATAATTATGTGAAAACCGTGTTACCGGACCCGTATTATGGTTCCGGAGCCCGGAACAGGTTTATTATATGTTATTTGTCCTATCTGTGAAATTTGGTGTAAAACGGACTTGGAATGACATGTTTCAGATAAAAAATGGGAAATTTAGAAGTTTATGAAGTTTGAGAAAATTCTATGGATTTTGGAGATTAATTCATTATTTTAGATGTTATTATGGTGGTTTAATTACTTGAATAAGTCCGTAAGATAATTTTGAAGTCGGGTGTGTATTCGGTTTTGAGCATCGAGGGCTCGGGTGAGTTTCGGGTAGGTGTCGGGGTGCTAAAAGGTTGAAAAGTCTGGTGTAATTGCTGGTTTCTGGTGTCTAGGTAAATTACCCTATGCGAACGCACTCAAGGGGGTGCGAACGCACAGGGTAAAAGTGGGGTGTGGGGTCAGGGTCCAATTTGCACTATGCGAACGCATTGATAGCCATGCGAATGCATAGCACGCGTGGGGAGGGGGTGTGATTACTCTGTGCGAACGCACAGGCCAAGGAGCTTAAGCCTATGCGAACGCAGCTAGTCCGGTGCGAACACACTGCCTGTTAAGGGAGCTGGGGTGGGGATCCACTTTGCTCTGTGCGAACGCGGCTCTGGGCTCGCGAACGCATAGGCCTGGGGAGATAAGCATGTGCGAACGCGGCTCAGTGCACGCAAACGCATAAAGTGTTTTGCCCAGGTATTATTTTTAAGTCCAAAACAGACCCATTACGGATTACTCCCATCTTTCACTTCCCCCTTTTTCCCCAAACCCCCCATAGACAAAATTCAAGCTTTCCAACCTCCATAGCTTCATAGGTATGTGTACTTAACTCCGTTTTCTTCCATTTTTCTTCAACAAACACTAGAATCTAGGCCTAAAATCCTAAAATCAATGAACAAATTAGGAATTTTGGGTAGAGTTAGGTTTTTGGGAATTTTGGGTGATTCAACCTCAATTTGGGGTCGAATCTTAAAACAAATCATATATTTTAACTCGTGGGGTTATGGGTGATCGCGTTTTTGTCTGAGCCTCGTGTTTGGACCAAGCAGGCCTGGGGTAGAATTTTAGTATTTTTGGAAGAATAGTAGAAAATGTATAATTAGGCTCGGAATTGGTTTATTGAGTAAGCAAGGAAAGTAGCATTGATGGAACGGGGGATCGCACCTTCAGCGAAGAAATAAGGTGACCAGCTAGAAGTTATTCATAATAATAAATCCATTATGTCTAGATATTACCGATTCGGAGTTGGATTCGAGAGGGAAGGCTGTGATTGAAGCTTGACTTGCATTTTTTTGGAGCCGAGGTAAGTGTTTGGCCTAACATTAGATTGAGGGATTAGGTATAGAGTCTTATTTGCTATGTGTAATTCATGTCCAACGTATAGGCGGGGTGACGAGTGCCTATATGTTGCGGTCAAGCATGCCGTGAGTTAATTGTGATGAATCATACCGTGTTCTTAATATTCTTCGTACTATGAGTAATTGGTGATTTAGAAGTGATACCTTGATGTTGTTTCATGACATTGGGAGTTATTGTGTTATTTGTTTCAGTTGAGGCTTTTACTGTTGAAATTGTATTTCGGATGCGAGGTTGGTTATAGCCGAGTCCCTTGCCGGGACGATAGAATTTTATTGAGTATTTCCATACAGTTGAGACTTCTTATTGTTGATTTTCACATTATATTGTTGATTGCTTGTTATTTATCACACGAGGGGATATGCCGTGTTGATCATTTATTATTTATCGCATGAGGGGACATGCCGTGTTGATTGCTTGTTATTTATCACACGAGGGGACATGCTGTGTTGATCGTTGATTATTTATTGCACGAGGGGACATTCCGTGCCGAGTGTTACTATTTATGCACGAGGGGACATTCCGTGCCGAGTGAATGTGAAATTATGCACGAGGGGACATGCCGTGCCTTTTGCTGTTCATTATCTGT